>VBSM01003199.1:4607236-4618713 GCA_008086735.1 Cheirogaleus medius | reverse complement strand
AAAAAAAAAACCAGTTAAATTCACTCTAAAAAAACCACTGAGAAGAGTCAGATATAGTTATAAATTCCTCAGCAGAAGGCAAAATCAAAATCACCTGGGAGCTATCCCCCATCCCCAACATGCCCAGGCTGTAAACCAGGGATTCTTGCCTTTGGCACTACTGACATTTTGGGCCAAGTAATTTTTTGTTTGGGGAGGTATCCTATGCATTACAAGATTTTATGAAGCATCCCTGATCTCCACCCACTAGATTTCAATAGACTGCCCCTAGTTCTGACAACCGAAAACGTCTCCTAGGGGTAGGGTGACCAACCTTCTCGGTATATCTGGGACAGAGAAAGTTCCTTGCATTCAGGACTTTCAGTGCTAAATCCGGGGAAGTTCTAGGCAAACAGGATGATTTTGTCATTCTACCTAGGAGGCAAAACTGCCCTGCTTGAGAACCACTGCCAAAACTTCTCCAGTTTTGACCAAGTAGATCTGGTCTCAATATTTTAAGAAAGAACTCAACCCCTAGATATTTCTGGTTATAACCAGCTAATGCCAGTCTAAACTCTTGACTTTATAAATGAACAAAGGCCAAAGGAGGTTAACCTGGCCCACGTCCCTCAATGATATTAATTTCATCCTTCCTTCCTTATTAGTAAATAAGCCTGCATTAAACCTCTAGTCTTCAGACTTCTGGGCCAATGATTTTCCTTTACAGCGTGGAATGAGCCTTAGAAAAGAAAAAAGCAAAGAAACAAAGGATCCTAGAAGCTGCTTGTGCGCATATAAATACTTAGTGTTAAGAATGGAGAAAAGGAAAAAAAATAGGGAACAATAACTCAGGTACCATAAAGTAGATGATAAAGAGACATACAGAACATTTGTTAATAGTTGTTTTCCAACCAAATTAAAAGTCACAACAAAACCTTCAATCCTGTAATCCTCTAAGAGGAGAACAACATTTTTAAGAAGCTATGTCTGGAAAACTTCCTGAAATTACCTGTTAGTCCCAGGGGCAGGCTGGGCACTTCACTGTCATCCTCCTCAGTATCTGGCTTTTCCACCTTGTTTTCTGTTTCTTCTTGTGCCTCAGCGCTTGCTTCTTCAGACTGCCCTTTGTTTTCAGTTTTTGCTTTTTTTGCATCTTTGGTTTTAAAAGACAAAACACAAAAAATTTTTTCCTTAAAGTAAAAATGCCAAGTGTGATCAACAAAATACAAGATTTGTGATGCAGAGAGGTTTACTGTCAAAAGCTTAACATACTCAGTTAATTTGTGAAGAATCTTTTTCATGAAAAAAAGATTTGGTTATATTTAAAAACCCAGGTTACATAAAGATTTGGCAACAAAATAATTTTAGGCTCTTAATGTATTATACCATCTCATTTAACAAAAAAAATTTTAGAAGTTCAATTAAACAACATAAAAATACTAATCACAAGTTCCATACATTTCACTGAGAAAAAAAAAAGCATACTTGAGTAACATAATTCTTAAAAGCTCATTACAAGCACTGATTTTTCTTCCCATGCCAATTACCATAAATTTTCCATAAAAGCTATGTTTTGTTCTAAAGATGGATGGAAAAACCAAAGGCTCTTCATGTTACTAGGGATGGAATGTAAAGCGAGGGCACCCATCTACCTAGCTGGCTGACATAAACTGAACTGTCCCTTGTTTGTCAGTGGTGAGGGAGGAAAGGCGGAGCTTCCTTGCTTCACTTCTACATTCACAACTTTCATAATGGGGCCCTAAACTGCCTTTCCAGTTCTACCTTCCATTTCTCTCCTCAACATTCCACTTTGGGTCAAATGGATTAACTACCATGCTGGACTTTTGTAGAAATTTGTGGTAGTCAGTGATGCTAGTTTGAACAGAACTGACTTAGACAGAGCTCAGAATTCTTTGTAGCCCAGGACTGGCCTCTTCCCTGTACCCCACTGTCACCCTTCCAGGAATTAATCAACCCTGTAGGCTTCAAATGTTCGAAAGCCATGGATAGCATTAGCTAGTCTCCAGGGCTTATCAATTTTGTTTTCCCTAGAATAGTTCTTAAAGTTTAAATAAAAGATCAAAACTCCCAGCACTGTGATTTCATGCTTGAGAGTAGAAATAATGTCACTTCCTTGGGAATAATGAGAATGAGAATCGTAAAGGCATTGATAATTTTAAAACAGAATTACAATTACTTCCAATCAAAACTAATTCCTAATCCTCATGCATTTCCCTATTTTGTTTCACTTTCTGTTTCAGCTATTCCTCATAACCTAACTATTTTTTAAGTAGGCTGTGTGAAGACAGCCATGTATGTTTGGAAAAGTTCAAAGTTCCTTTCTAAATGAAATCCTTATTTCACATAAGATACATAAATAGGATACTCTAACTCAGGGGCTGGCAACGTTTATGTTTTGCAGGCCATATGGTCTCTGTCATCAAAAAGACAATAAAATGGGCACTACTGTGACCCAATATTTATTTACAAAAATAGGTGGAAGGCCAGATAGTTTGCAGACCCCTGTCCTACCCTACCTCGAAATCTCTGCTTGTACATGTCAATTAAAATGTTCAGTCCTTCACCCGAACTTATTCAAAGCTAATCATCTTCAAAAAATAGTCCTTCTTTCTGCCCCTGCCCACTTTACTCACTTGGAAATTATTGTTCCATTTATTTAGAAGTTTATTAAATGCTACTTGCAACTAAGACTCCTTTTAAAGGAGAAATTTATGGGAGGAAAAGGTAAGGAATGGGGCAAAAAAAGAAGCAAATGAAAAAAATCATTAATACAAAGTCCCTTAATACAGAAAGGCCTAGGAAGATACATCCTGATCCTACTACCAGCCCAGATCTCTTTAGTACTAGAAATTCTGCAATTCTGTTAGCAAACAGGTAATCCTGTTTGGTATGTTCTATCATAAAAAGCCCAGTTAACTGTCCTGAAGAGCAAATTTCTAGAATTCTATAATAAAAAGAGTCTTATCTTAATGTGAGATTTTCTTCAAAGGTTAGAGAATGTAAAAACATGACACATTGCTTGATATTTTGAGAAAGTTAAAACGCAGTCTCCCTTTCCACCAATAAAATGCTTCCTTTAGCTACCAGGCTAGTTTCCAGCAGACTGGGGAGCACAAGAGATTCTTGTATGTCATGTGCACACAATAATAATAAGAGGGAAGGTGGAATAGTAACTGTGAAAAAATGTTTGAATGGCTCAAGCTCAAAGAAAATACCTACCAGGTCCAGAATCATTTACCATTTTTCTCTTCTTCTTCTTCTTCTTTTTCTTTTTTGATTCTGTATTGGGAGACTGCATTGCTGCTTGTCCATTGGTTAATACGGTAGATTTCTGGGGAGATTTTTTCACTTTTACATTTTCCACTGTTTCTTCAGACAGGTCTCCATTTTGAGCTTTTGATAAGCTCACCTTCATAGACTGTTTTAGAGATTTTTTAACTTTTCCACCTCCTGTTGTTTCTTCAGATACATCTCCATTTTGAATTTCTGACAGGCTCACATTCAAGGCCCCTGTTTAAAAACATAACACACACTGTGACAAAGAAGGGGAGGTTTGCTTAGAAACAGTGAAATCCCACATAAGAAATTCCATTGCTTCCAGGGCTAAAACTATTCAGCTTTTTCTTCTCTTTCATGTACACTGTTAAAACCACCTGCAATGCTATGGAATTCTACCATAGGAGAAAAGTTTTCTTTAAGGGAAAAATGCTGGAAAAGGGAAAGCTATATTGATTTCTTAATTTCAAAAGACCATACCTCTGTCTTTAAGGAGTCTGGGACAAAAAAACTTCAATGAGGTCAAATATTTAAATAGATGGGGTCAGACAATGGCAGTTACAAAATAAAAGTTTAATATTATTTGGTAAACATATGACTAATTGATACATTGAAAGACATTTACACCTTATTCACAAATCTACTATTTCTAATAGACATTCAAACATTCGATCTCAACTTCCCTAAATTGCAGTGAATTGAAAATTCAGTTGATAAAACCACTTCTTTATCCCAATATTTATTATATAAAAATGCAGTCATGTACAGCATAACAACATTTTGGTCAACAATGGACCACATATGATGGTGGTCCCATAGGATTATAATGGAGCTATGCAATCACAGCAGTAGCGATGTCACAGGGCAATGCATTACTCATGTGTTTGCGGTGATGCTGATGTAAACAAACCTAGTGTGATGACAGTCGTATACAGTATAGCACATACAAAAATATACACATAAAGTGTAGCATATACTACAGTATCTGATACTTGGTAACGATAATAAACAACCATGTTACTGGTTTATGTACTTACTATATTATACGTTTTATTCTTATCTTAGAGTGTACCCCTTCCTAATTATACATATAAAAAAAGTTAACTATAAAATAGCTTCAGGTAGATCCTTCAGGAGGTAATTCAGAAAATGGCATTGTAATCATAGGAGATGACAGCTCCATGTGTGTTACTGCCCCAGAAAACCTTCCAGGGGACAAGATGTGGAGGTGGAAGACGGTGACATCAGATGATCCTGACCCTGTATAGGCCTATGCTAATGTGTGTGTTTGTATTTTAGTTTTTAACAAATAGTTTAAAAGTAAAAAAGTTAACAAATTTTAAAAATAAAAAGAGCTTATAGAATAAGGATATAAAGAAAATAGTTCTGTACAGCTACACAGTGTTTTAAGCTATTATGTTATTGTAAGAGTCAAAGTTAAAAAAATTAAAAAACTTATAAAGTAAAAGTTACAGTAAGCTAAAGTTAATTTACTACTGAAGAAAAACATTTTTCATAAACTTAGTGTACCCTAAATGCATAGTATTTATAAAATCTATAGTAGTGCACAGTAATGTTCTAGATCTTCAGTTACTCACCACTCACTGACTCTTGCAGAGCAACTTCCAGTCCTACAAGCTCCTTTCATGGTAAGTGCCCTACACAGGTGTACCATTTTTATCTTTTATATGGTAGTATTTTTACTGTACCTTTTGTACGTTTAGCTATACAAATATTTACCATTTTGTTACAACTGCCTGCAGTATTCAGTATGGCGACATGCTATGCAGAGTTGTAGCCTAGCAGAAATAGGCTATACCACACAGCCTAGAAGTGTATAAGATGTACCATCTAGGTTTGTGTAAGTATACTCTACCATGTTCACACAATGAAATCATTTATATGCATTTCTCAGAACACATCCCTGTCATTAGGGGACCCATGACTGTACCTGAGACTATCTTTACAAAAGTTTTCCTGTTTATATATATAAAACAGAAAAAGATAAAATGTAAGTAACACTATCTGTTGTTCCAATTATCAATACCTATGTCAAGAAATAGTAATGCTATACTATTATGCTATAGGAATTGGAAATATAAGGAAACTTTAGAAGGTTAACACAATCGCTTCAACATCTGTGGCCCACTGTCAGAAAACTGGGACTGCAAATGAGGTATCTAGGAAAAGTAACATGTAAAATCATTTTCATTTAAGTCACCGTGCAGGACACAAACATGTAGAAGCTCTTAAGTAATTTAAAACTTAAAGTTCAGAGTGACGGAAATACTGGGCAGAGAAGCTTTGCGTTTCAACCTACGCAGAAGACACTTCACAGCTGAAAACGAGGACGTGGTATAGGATCAAGAGCGTGGAGATGGGTAAAAGCAGCAACAGTATCACGAAAGCTCCGTAAAAAGTGACACGAGCTTTCTGGGAAAGAAATATAGAAATTAAATAGATGATGTGAAAGGTGCGTGCACAAGAGAACGTTCCACGTGTCTGATCGGTCACGCTGTGTGTGTGTGAGGTGTGACCTGAAGGTGTTGAGGGAGTCAAAATATGTAGGCGAAAATGCAAAAGGCAGGTTTAGTTGGAAGCCCTGCCGGAAGCCTGGAAGGGAACGCAGAGGCCTCCTGCTGTAACCCTGTAGAGAGAAACTGATGCCGCAAAAGGTCAGGAGCAGTTCCGGGGCCACGCGGCGAGTGCGCAGCCCCAGGCTGCCTTTCCACTCTCCACAGTCACACGTGCTCCGGGGAGAGCTGTCTCCGCCACACCGGGGCCGCGGGGGCTCCCCACAGCCCCGCCGGCCGCCCGAGCGCGCCACGGCCTGCGCGTGGACCGCCTCGGCCACCGCGAGATTCAGCGCATCTTACCCTGCAGCTTTAGGTTTCGCTGCCGCAATTTGAGGTTCCGCTTCTCGATCTTCTTGCGCAGGAGTTTCATCGGCAGGTGAGACATGTTGTAAAAGCGTCCCTAGACCTCGGCGCCGCCACACGGAACCTTTACTTTCGGGGTTGACGTTACTTCCTTTGCTGCCCCACGTGCGCCGCTCAGCTAACCGGAAGTGCGTCACAGGAACGCCAGAGCCTGGCGGAACGGAAATGCTTCCAGGGCGGAAATCATTCCAGCCCGCGCACTGCGGTACCCTTGGCGATCAAATTCTGTGCAGCGCCCCTTGGCGTAGCGGAGGCCAACTCCTGCACCAGATTCACATCGTGCCAGAGCCTCGGCTTATTGGGGTGGTTTTAGAGTTTTCATAGTTTAAGCTTCGCCTTGTCAACGGAAAAGAAGACAAACTCTGTAAAATAATTTAAGGAGGTTTATTCTGAGCCAAATTTGAGGACCATGGCTCAGAGGCACGCCCAAGAGCCTTGGGCAAGTGGACTCGCTGTGGCTGGGTTACAGTTTGGTTTTATACATTTCAGGGAGACAGGGGTTACGGGTACAATCATAAATCGATGCATACATTGGTTTGGCCCGAAAAAGTGGGTCGTATCGAGGTCGGGGCTTACATGTTATAGGTGGGTTTAAAGATTATTTGACTTGTAATTGGTTATAAAGACCTGAAACTTTGTCTAATGGCTTGGAATGTTTTAAGATAAGGAGGTCTGTTAATCTGAGACAAGCCACCAGACATATATTTGTTGTGTAAATTGAGGACTTGCAGGTTTGTCTTGAGTATCCTTAGGCTTGTTAATGGATTACAAAGGATATCTCCAAGAAGGAGAGGCAAGTCTGACCTCCCTCCTCGTGGCAGGCAATTTAGTTTTAGGATATCCTCTTGGCCAAGAGGGGGTCCATTCAGTCAGCCGGTGTCGGGGGAGCCTTAAGATTTTATTTCAGTTCACATCCTGGAGGTAGACTGAGGAAAGAATGTTGAGGGGAAGGCGGCCTTAGCAAGTCTTCATTTTTATGTTCTACTGCTTTGAATCCAGGACTGCAGTTGGCCCTCCTTATGCACAGTTCCTCATCCTTTAATTCAACCAGCTCTCTGATTGATTGATTGAAAATATTCAATAACAAACCAAAAAACCCCAAAACAATACTACTATAAAGAATAATACAGTTCATGTAGCATTTACATTGTATTAGGTATTATAAATCATCTGGAGATGATGTGCCTAGGTTATATGCAAATATTATACAAGGGACTTGAGCATACTTGGATTTGGGTAGTTGAAGGGGGCCCTGGAACAAATCCCCCTTGGATACAGAAAGATAAGTGTATTTGAAAATCGAATAAAACCTACATTATATACATATGATTATATATGCATTTCCAAACTTGTTTGACACCTCTCTCCAGAAACACTTTGCATGTGACTTGTTACACATACACACATAAATGTAACATTTCGTAAAGCAATGCCTTACTTTTACTCTTGCATTATACTGTGATATTTTTCCTTCAGTTCCATCTTAAATTATTCTGTACTTAGTCTATTAAAAATGCTGATTACTATGCATTCAAATTAATCTTACTACATTATTAATGGATTGATTGTAGTTTGAAAAACAGGGGTTTATAAATTCCAGAGCTCACCCATTGACCCTCCAGGAGTCCAGGAACCAAGTGACTGATAAATATGTACCTATCTGGTACAATGTACACTATTCAGCTCATGGATACAATGAAAGCCCTGACTTCAGCATTATACAATTCATCCATGTAAAAAAAACACTTGTACCTTGTAAATTTTTGTGAAATTAAAAAAAAAAAGAAAACGACTTTTGAAACTAAAAAAACAAAAAATTAAAACTTAAAAAAAACCCAAAGAAATTGCAATCTGGCTAGCTAGTAACTGTCTTTTTTGGGGGAGAGGATAGAGGGATGCATGGAGTGTTTAATTAAAAAAATGTGACCAACATTAAAAAATTGGCAGAGTTTAATAAAAATTCATATTTTTCTTTAAAAATTGGCATCATTGGCTCAAATTCCCCTTGGTAATAATCTGTTTGAGCTGAACAACTGGAAGAGTCAATGAAACCTGGATTAATTTGTTTATTTGGAGTGGCAGGACTCTGGAGACTAGGCATGATCACAGCGGAGACAGAAAACTTGGGAAGGAATTGAAACAGAATGTAAATAAACTGACTGAAAAGTCACTTGGATTGGACTGGAAAGCCAAGACAAACACATCTGATATGCTTAGATTGAGTTATTAATGATCAGGTGGGCTGAGGGATGAGTCAGAAATTTAAACTGGTACACACATACACATATGTACAAACATGTATTTCAGTTTAAATATGTATGTCGGTTTAAATTTACATATGTATCAGTTTATATATGTATATACATATGCATATCTATTTTTATTTCTATCTTTATCCACATACATGTATATTCACATGGTTACATACTGAGTATTGAGTCTGTGACTTTAAAATTTACATCCATTATTCTTAGGTGCAACAATTGACATGTCTTCCACATAGAAAGTGCTCAAAAATTATTATTTCCTTTCTGTTGTAACTTAAATTTCTGGGGCTGATAATGCTTTGTTAGTAGCAATGGAAGGGTACTTTCTCTTTTCTAGAGGGCAACCTTTTTCCAGGTAATAGTGAGGATTGGAGTCATTTCCACAAGATCATAAAACCTACATTTATGATGCATTCGAGACATTTAGATCAGAGAAGCTGATCCCTTGAGGTAGATGAAAATGCTTAATTGTAGGCATTGACAACATTTCAAGAATCTTAGCTAACCTACTGATGCCAATTCTTCTGGATTTTTAGAAGAATGAGAAATTATAACCTTGCATCAACTCTCAAAATTGGGGTTGAGAGTTATTTTAATGGTTAATTTCTAGGACCACATCAGCAGTTACTTTAGCAAACAAATGCATATCACTGGGTTGGATACTCCAAGAATATCTGTGAGGGTTTGGGCAGGTAGCAGTCACATGCCTCTGAAAACCCTATTGTCCTTCACTACTAGTGCCTATCGTCATATCTATTCCGTATATGTTTAAGTCTTTAAAACTTCTTGCTTGGCTCCTCATCACAAAGGTCTCTTTTCTCAGAATACAGTCATTCACCAATTATTCACTTGTTCAGCAATAATTTTTTGAGCATATTTGTGCTAAGAGCATATGGCAGATGTGTAGTAAATGCTGGGGATAAAATGGTCGGCAAGGTAGACCTGGCTTACTTTTGTGGAGCTTACAGAGCTTACATGGAGAAGACAGAAAATTAAACAATTCTAGTAAACTATTATGGTTGCAATGAAAGGGAAGCACATGGCAGGAGCAACATCCCAGTCTGGGAATGGGCTGGGGACAAAGCCTTCCATTGGATACCGTTTATGCATAGGCACGGAGCTAGTGGCAAGCAGAAGAGGGGAGGGAGATGCTGTCTCTTACCTCCTGACAAAACGTATTTAAATTTCACATAGACCGTGTCTTATCCATGCTGCTTTTTCAATTTTCACTTGAGATCCTTAAACCTTAGACAAGTGTTTATAAAATAAAAAGCAGATTTGCATAGTTTCTTTTCATCCAAATAAAAAAATGCCCCACTCCACTGGGAAAACAAATCAGCCTATTTCACCAACACCTTAGAGTTGTGATCCAGAAATAAGTGACTCATCCTCTCCAATCACTACTTTAGGACTCTTGAAGTGATTTTCTAGGAACTTTCAAATGCTATTTTCTATAAGGTTAACCACTTTATGGTGGATAGGAACTCAAAAAGTGCTGTATTTCTGTAAATAAGCAAGAAGTTGCTTTCTTCACATGGCCCGACTTCCCTGGACTCTGGTTCTGTGCATTTCTGCATTTTAGTAAGCAGACGGCTGGTACTTATTAAATCTTCTTAGGTGAACTGACAGATATGAGAATGAAAGATCATTTTAAGAGGCTTCACCACAATTCACTACAAGTCATTATTATTTCAGTGGTCCTAGGAGCTGGAGAGGGTACAGAAGCATATAACAGCAACCTTTCTCTCAAGAAGTTTATTTATTTACTTAATACAAAAAATGCTATCTACTCTGTGCCAGGTACTGTTTTGGGCCCCAGGGATCAGCAGTGAACAAGAAAGGTGAGGTCTCTATTTTCAGCTTCCTACCTAGATAAGGGAAGACAGATATAGGTAAAAAAGTGAGCAAACAAGATAAATTTACATGCAGCTAAATGCTAGGAAGATGTCACAGCAAGACAATGAAATATAATATAATAGACCGATTAATGGGGGTGGGCAGGGAAACCTACTACTCAAAATGGGAGGTGTTTTTTTTTTTTTTGTGGAGACAAAACAGAGACAAAGATCTGATGTCAGAGAAGAGGCCAGCAGAGACAAGCCTTAATATGCCATTAAGTAGCAATACAGGAGAACAAGGGTAAATTTTTAGCCAGGAGAGTAATATTTTTAGGAAGAAAGGGTCTAGGGGCAGGGCCAGGCTTTCATAGTGAGTAGGGGGACAGGAAGAATATTAAAAAGACAACTTCCTTTGACTACCTTCCCTGTGAGTCATGCAGTCTGACCACTGATAGTTGAATCATAGATTAACTCTTGCTTGTCCAACATGCTGTGGAAACAAGAGGTTTGAATTGGATTTATTTTTAATACAATTTTACTTGGAACAATTTTAAACTTACAAAAAGCTACAAAGATAGTGCCCTTCACCCAGTTTCCCCTAACGCTAACGACTTAGGTAGCCATGATACATTTGTCAAAATGTAGACATTAACATTAGTAAATTATGCTTAACTAAATTACAGACTTCATTCAGATTTCACCAGTTTTCCCCCTAATGTCTTTTTTCTGTCCCAGCATCAAATCCAGGATACCACATTGCATGTAGAGAATTCTCTGAAATACGGTTTTTGCCATTTCCTAAACAATTTGTGTTTGTAAATAAATGAGGGGAGTGACTACCTGGCAGAAGCTAACTTCCTTAGTCCTTAGCACATTGTTTTGACTGGTTCTTCATTTCACACAAGCACAGCCTCTCCTCCTCCACGCCTGCCCCATACTCTCTTGAAGTAGTGTTGGGATTTACATAATCATCTTTTCATAATGATTTTTACAACCACCATGCCAACTTATTTCCTCAAACATTTTAGAAAATGGACCACTTTTGGAGAATGAGTTTAGGGAAGCACCTACTAGACCTCAATCTTGCCCCCATCTCCCAAGCTATTTTTTTTTATTTCAGCATATTATGGGGGTACAAATATTACGGTTACGTACAT
>VBSM01003199.1:4518034-4607136 GCA_008086735.1 Cheirogaleus medius | reverse complement strand
GCAGGTGTCTTTTTCATAGAGCAACTTTTGTTCTTTTGGGTAGATGCCCAGTAAGTCTCCCAAGCTATTTTACTGCAACAAAAAGAATGAGAAATCTTACTCTCCACAAACTGATTTCAAGCAATTTATCAAACTACCTCCTGTGTTATACTTACTGTGTATGTCTTTACTTCTGAGCTAATTTTGCCTCTTTGAGGACAGGAATGCTGTCATTTATTGTTAGAGATCATTCACAGAACTTTCCATTCATTTATACTTTCAAACCAGTATCTATTAATCAAGGATGATGGTCTAGGACATTGGCTAGGTGCCAGAGACATAGAGTTAAATTAGCCAATGCTCCCACTCTCATGATGCTCACACTTTGGTGGGAGTTAAAAACATCTTTAATCACATTTGGCCTTCCGATGCACCATATAGTGCCTGGCGCTTTGTAGGCCCTCAATAAGTGTTTGACACTCTGTTTTAAGAAGACCATTATGATGGAGAGAATGGGGGCAAGATGATCAATCAGGTGGTTGTTGCAACAGTTCACCAGGCCATGGGACCATAGCAGAGTGAGTTCAGATACATTTTCTGAAAAAGAATGAACATAACTGGGTGACCAATTGGACGTGGGAGTTAAGAGAAAGGGAGACATAAAGAATGCTTCTGAATTTTCCAGCTTGGGATGTGTTACATGGAGTACAGAAGGAAGAAACAAGTTTGGAGGATGATAGTGAACAGGAGGAAGGAGAAGGTAAACATGGGAGAAAGAAAGAATTTAATGTCAGACATTTAGCTTAAGAAGAATTGTATATAATAGATAACCCACGAACACCTTTTGAAGGAATGAAGGAAGGAATGGATCACTACTTGTGTAACTGTGGACAGATGAGGAAGTTGGACCAAATGGGGCTAAGGTTTTTTCTATAGATAATATTCTGAGTCTGTGATGCCAATTGCCCACAGTTTGGGCAGCGGGGGCAGGTAAGAAAGGGCCGAGAACAGGTGGCGCATGAGCTGGCTTCTAATCATGGTTAGAATTTGGTTGGGGAATAATATAAATAAAGGTGTAAAGTAGGGTTGTGCCTTTGGTCAACCAGTTGTAGACTCATTAGCAGTTTTGGAGGGGAGTTGATAAGTAATAGTAAAAATAAAGCCACATAGGAGCAGACCATAAGGTCTTTAATAAACAGTAGCAGTCTGGGGAGACTTTGATGATTCATGACATCACAGATTCTTGAGAAGGGCGTGAGAGTGATCAAAGTTACGTTTTTGGGGGATCTATTTGTCATCAATGTTCAGGTGAACTTGGATAAGGGGGACCATTGAGACTAGTGTGGCTGTTTGGGTAACCCAGGAACAAAGTGGTGGGAGTTCAGGTGTTTGTTTCACACTCCCATGCAGCCTCCCTGGCATGGCACACCCTCCTCCCCTTTCCTGCCTCCACGCAGTCCTGCCCACCTGTCTGGTCTCACCTGTCCTCCTCCTCTTAGATTCAGCTTCCACTCCGCCTACCCCAGGAAGCTCCCCTAACCCTCATGCCCTCCTCACGGCTGCCTGCGTGTTGTGTGCAGTTTCTCCTGATGCTCTTTTCACACTGGGTGGTAACGCACTCTCTTGAATACCTTTTTCTCTTCTGGTAGACTGTGAGTTACTTAAGGGCAGAGATGCTAGCCTTGGGTTGCAGAATTCTGCTGAGCGCATGGTAGGCACTCAGAAAGTTGATTCCAATTACATTGAATAAATCAATGACAGGAAGAACGGAAAGAAAAAAATGAATCAAAGATATGTTTAGAGGATAAAACTAATAAGATTTACAGGCCAATTTAAGGGTAGAAGAGCTGTCAGCTATAGAATTGATGTATTTATTGAGGGTGGAGTAGAAGTGGTGAGTTGTTTGGCAGGTAATAAATTTGGTCAGGAAAAGCATCATATACATATGCTATAATATACATTTATGTGAATCATATCATAATATTTTATATATTATATAAATGATATAACATAAATACAGTATGTTATAGTTTCCAAGCTAAATGCTTAGATTCCAAGAAAAAACATAAAATTCAGCGGTTAAGTGCTCAAAGTTTGGAATAAAAGAGAAACTGGCATGAGTTTCAGCCCTGCCATTTACTGGCTATGTGACTTTGAGCAAATATTTATCTCTTTTTTTAGCCTCAATTTCTTTATCTACTCAAGGGATATAGTAATAATTATCCCACAGAGTTGTATGAGGATTCAATGAGGTCATATGTTAAGCACATTTAACTTGATGCTTAGCTTTTATTAAATGACAACTGTCATTATTATTCATGCACGTATAATAGAATTAAAGGGGAGTTAGCCAGGAATAGGGACAGTCAGTTAAAACCAATAACTAAGAAAACTTTTGAGCTGAGGATAGGAATTTCTACCAGGGTGAGAAAGTGAGGGGCAAGAGAAACAGATTCCACATACATTCCTGTAATTGCATTTTAGTAAATTAAATTGAGCTGTATTTATCAAAACATCTGGTGGAAAAATTTATGTATTTTATGTAGGAGATTTTAGTTGAAATATCACATTTATAAGATTAATCTAGAATAATATATCCAAGCCAGGATCACCTTTTAGCTTCAAAGGAAAGAGAATGCGTTAACTCTGAGTCTAGGGTTTAGGGTTAAGATTATTCAGATGAAGTTTTCTTTTTTTCCCCCCTTTTGAAATGGAGTCTCTCTATGTTGCTCAGGATAGTCTTGAACTTCTGGACTCAAGCGACCCTCTTGCCTCAGCCTCCCGAGTAGCTGGAATTACTTGTATATCTGGCTAAAAATGAGGTTTTCTTGAAGCCCGCAAAACTGATGCTGTATATCCATTTTCAGAAGACAGAAAAAAAAATATGGTTATCAAAAGTCAGAAGGAGTATCTCCATATACCTTAATGGTACATGATACAGAACATATGAAATTTATGAGTAGCTGGTTTGATTCTCTAGCTGGCTGCAAATCTCCAAAGGTTTCCTTGCTTGAGTTTATGTAAAGATGAGCAGAGACTAATTCGTCCTATCTACAAGAGTGTCTGACTTGTATTCTTAAATAGGGGTATCTGAGGGTCTGATCTGGGATAGGACAGGCAGTACTGTTGTTAAAAGGATTCATGGATTGTCAGAGCTGGAAGGAATCTCGGTGTATCTGGTATAAACCTCTTTCAAAGTAGTGGCTGGGTTGTCGGGGAGCTATAAAGGCCTTTCTTCTGGGAATGGGTCACGGACAAGATACAGCTGGGTATCCTTGGTCATGAACATTGGGATAGCTGATTACAGAAAAATTTAATTATATATTCTTATGTATTTCCCATATACTGAAAGAAGGCAGTGAAATGAGCTTGATATACCTGGTTTTAGTGGAAAATAGGGCCACTAAAACAAAGGGGACCGGTAGCCTTGGTATCATGAAGGGAGAATTAGGTCCAATATTGTTGGGATCTCTATGTCTTGTCCTATTAATACTGAGCCTGATGTTAACCTGCACTTTCGGGTTAAAATATCATTTAATTAATTAATAAATTTATATTTCAAAATATTAAGGGGGTACAGATGTTTTTGTTACATGGATACCCTGTATAATGCTGAAGTCAGGGCTTTCAGTACGCCTGCCACCAGGACAGTGTTCATTGTACCTGATAGGTAAGTTTTTATCCCTCACGCCCTCCTCCCCTCCCCTCTCCTTAGTTTACAATGTCCTTTGTGTCTTTTTGTGCCCACACGTACCCATTGTTTAGTTCCCACTTATTAATGAGAACATATGGTGTTCTCCATTCCTGAGATATTTCTCTTAGGCTAACAGTCTCCAGTTCCGTCCAAGTTGCTGCAAATGACATTATTCTGCTCCTTTTTCTGGCTGAGTAGTACTCCACGGAGTATATTAATATGCACCATATTTTCTTTATCCACTCATGAATTGATGGGCACTTAAGTTTATTCTATATCCTTGTGATTGTGAATTGTGCTGCCAAAAACATTCCAGTATAGGTGTCTTTTTGATAAAATAATTTCTTTTCCTTTGGGCAGATACCTAATAGTGGAATTGCTGGATTGAATGGTAGGTCTACTTTTAGCTCTTTGAGGAATCTCCATACTGTTTTCCGTAGAGGTTGTACTAGTTTTCAGTCCCACCAACAGTGTATAAACATACCATTTGCTCTGTGCCAGCACCTGTTATTTTTTGACTTTTTAATAATGACCATTCTGACAAGAATAAGGTGGTATCTCATTGTGATTTTAGTTTGCATTTCCCTGATGATTAGTGATGTTGAACATTTTTCATGTGTTTGTTGGCTATTTGCTTATCTTCTTTTGAAAGAATTTTGTTCATGTCTTTTGCCTACTTTTTGATGGAGTTGTTTTTTCCTTGGTATTTTGCTTAATTTCTTTGTAGATTCTGAATATTAGTCCTTTGTTGGATAGTTTGTGAATATTTTCTCCTATTCTGTGGGTTGCCTGCTTACTCTATTGATTATTTTCTTTGCTGTGCAGAAGCTTTTTAATTTAACTAAGTCCCATTTATTTCTTTTTGTTGCTGCTGTATTTGCCTTTGGGGTCTTATTTATGATTTCTTTGCCTAGGCCTATGTCTAGAAGTATTTTTCCTATGTTTTCTTCTATAATTTTTATGGTTTCATGCCTTACATTTAAGTCTTTAATCCATCTTCAATTAATTTTTGTATATGGCAAAAGAGAGGTCCTGTTTTGTTCATTTGCATGTGGCTATCCAATTTTCCCAGCACCACTTACTGAATAGGTTGTCCTTTCCCCAGTGTATGTTTTTGTCCTCTTTGTCAAGAATCAGTTGATTGTAGCTGTATGGTTTTATTTCTGGGCTGTCTATTCTCTTCTGTTGGTCTATGTCTCCACTTCTATACCAGTACTATGCTGTGTTGGTTACTATAGCCTTGTAATATAATTTGAAGTCAGGTAACATGATGCCTTCAGATTTGTTCTTTTGGTTTACGATTATTTTGAAAAATATCATTTTTAAAGGCAAAATGAAACTAGGAGATACATTTTCTTTAGATAATATAATAATTTTTTTCCTTTGAAAGTTATTTCTTAATCACTATCCATGAAAAATATGAACTGTGATATTCCAAAAGAAATACTGATGATGGCTCAGTGGCAAGTCTGATCCAGGGTTCAGGCAGAGATCCAATGGTAAATCAATTTTTCTTTGAAATTATGATATTTATTGTTGATCTCCTATGTCATATAGGGATCTGAATGCAGAAAAATTAATTGCTTATCTCTGTCCAGTGCACACTGGACATGTTTTATATCAGGTATTCACTAATGGTATTAGGACATTCATAATTAGCCATTGAAATTAGCTTCACACTGGAATTATTTGAGCTAGGATTTTACACGGGGGTAGTTTAAGATACATATTGAGATTATTTCTGTACTAATTGATGATCTTTTCATCTCATAAACCAAATTAGCTTGTAACTGGTTTGCTTGAGGGATCTCACTCAGGCTAACTGGGGTGCAAACATTGTAGAGTTTGACTTTTAACTCTTACTGTGTCCTGTCATATCCCTTTAGCTACTATGCTGGGGGTTACCTTAGTAACATTTCAGTCTCATTCTACCATTTCTCTCCTCTTTAGTTATTAAAACATCTGGCCTATTGAACGTGTCAGTCTCATATTCAATTCAAATCTCCCTTCTGCTTCTAGAGCAGGGTTTGCTCTCCATAGATCTGAGGGGAGGAATGACACATTGTCTGCTTGCTTTCTTCCTCCTTCCTCTTTCTTGTGCTTGTTCCTTTAGCATTGAAATGAGAAGGGAGAGGAAAGGAGTATAAAAAGTCATTTTCTTTTCTTGATTCCCTGGTGAGTTGGTTCTTCTTCCTTTGTTGGTTGAAATGGCTTTCCTCTCATACAAATAACCATATGTTGGTGGTGGGAGGTTACACTTCATATTTTTCGAGTTATCATCCCTCATCTACCTTCTTATCTGAGGACCTAGACAGGTAGAGTTGCCAACAGATGGACAAGGAGCTCAATTCTAAGTTCCCACAGGCATTGGTGTTCCTTTCTGTGATTCACCTGCATCTTCTGGTTGGCTTCCCTTCCCCCACCCCCACTGGCAGCCTCAGTGTGTCTTCCTGTTATGCACGTGCCTCGTTGTCCTCTGCTGTAGATGTTGCCAACAAGTCCATTGCATCAAACTCATCTACACTCTGTGGGTCCTTTAGTCCCTGCAATGGTTCATCTTCCTCTAAGTTTCTCAGCTAAGCCATTGCAACGGAGCAAAAGGTACTAGAAAAGTGCACACCATTAGTTATTTTCCCTTGCCTCTTTCTTAAGTCTTCTCTGTTCAACCTAATATTAACAGGTCTTATACTTGCTGCTTCATTATCATAGCCTTTGTTTTGCAAATAGCTGTCTGTGAATTCGCTAGCATAAGACTTCTTGGAGTAAGGGTTCTGGAACAGGCAAAGGAAGGTCTGAACTATGCATGTGCTGGTGTTAGCTCAGAGCATGCCCAGGAAGCTGTATTGGTGTTATTCATCCCCGTTATTTTGGAGAGCTCACCTCTGTGACTGTGCAAGAAGAATGCCTCTTTATTTTCCTCTACCTTTTCCTTTGGTTTGCCTTTATCTGTGTGAAAGGGGTAATGAACCGGCATCCTCAAGACCTACAAGGCCTAGGGCAAGGCTGTATACACTTGAGGCCAGTTACTTACGGTTTTGCTTCGTTTCTTTATGGGTAAAATGGGGATGATGTTAGTAACTGCCTCATAGGGTCATTGAGAGAATGAATAAACACATGTCAAGTGCTTAGAACAATCCTGTCATACAGAGAAAGCTCAATAAATGTGGGCCAGTATCATGAAGGGGATTCCCTAGTTTGCTACCTTGTGTTTGTAAAGAAAGACTTACGCGGGTTGAAAGTAGCCAGAGAGCTCATCAAAGATGTGCTCTGTGGGCTCTGGGCTCTTGGTGCCACAGGGATCATATCTTATTATGTTTGTCTTCCCAGCATGCAGTGTGGTGCCTGGCACATAGTCAGCACTCAACAGGAAATGAATGAATGACCGTGCCCTCAGTCTTGCTTTGATCTTTGGCTATGGGCATGCCCGCTTTGGTACAGACATGTGAGCCACACAGCACAGCTCAGTCTCCTTGGGTTGAAACTCTTCAAAGGGTAGGGAAAGACTGAAGCCTTTTTGGAGGCACAGAATTTAAGCCATAAAGTACCAAGGATCCATTTTACTAGATCACTCCTGCACAGACTTCACCATCACTTAGCTTCACAGACGCTTGTAGTGGAGAAGAAACTCCCATGTTTTTCTACGTGAAGCAACATTAGCACTGCAGATCTTTCTACTTGCTGTCAAGGCTACAAGTAGGGTCAAGGGAATAATGAGCAGATTAATCAAAATTTCAGATGCTGCCTCCAGCTCATAAGTTATAGACTGACAGGTTCATAATCCTTAAAATCATAATTTTCCCTAGGGTAGAGGGCTTTTCTATAATAAGCTACTCTTTTTTAACATGAAGTTTCTCAATAAAAAGATTACTATCTCTTTTCCTTCTATAGAGTGCACCTCAATTCTTTACACCTATTCAACTTCAAAAAATGTTTTAAGAAATCATGATAAGGGATTGATTCACACACATACACAAAGAAATATGGGCTAAACTTGCAGGCTTAGCTCACCCTTTTCAATTTATAAAATAACTTATGGCAGAGAATTTACCCAGAAATGTGCAGTTTGCCATTAAGTCATTATGTCTCTGGGTTTACAGTGGCTGGTCCACAGTCTGCTACTAAACCAATGTCTGAGAAAATACATCCATAATTTCTCAAGTTCTTCACTGTATTTGCAGTCTTGAGAATTTGAATTTTTGTGACTAAGACAATATATTAAGTCATGCTATTTTTAACAGGACTCAGAATGGGATAAATGTAACCTTTAAAAGTTCATGTGACTCATCATCCTTGATTATAGACCTTCTCAGAAGTGTAAGTACTAAAAATTTTATCAAGATGATAGTTGTATAAATGAAAAGAAAAAGTATTCTGACATTTACAATGAAAAATAAATCCTCCTCTCTAGACTTCATCCTGGTGGCAACTTGCCTTAATTTTTTCAGCTCTTTTTTAAGTAAACATCATATTTCTAAGTACTCACATATAATTCTCATATCTTAATTTAAAATTTTTAGACTTTTTTGACTGTCTATAATGATAGGATACTTTTCCTCTCTTACATTGGTTCTTTTCTTAATTCTTGATAGAGTCAAGAATTACTGTTTTTAATTATTAATTCATGCTTACCTTACTATTTTCAGGCAAATATTATCTGTGACAGAAGCATGTAGTTTTTTTGTCTTTAGCAGACATTTGAATTATCTTGTTTTTCATTTAAATAACTTATTATCCATATATTTTTAATTTAAAAAGATGTTACACTATCATGGACATATCATAAACATGGAATTATCTTTTTTCTCAGAGCTATCTTATCTGAAAGTCTCTATCCTGTTGCCTCAGTCTTGTCTGTTCGCTCTTTAGAACAGTTATGTAGTGCCAAAATTGTCTGTCCTGTTGCCTCAGTCTTGTCTGTTTGCTCTTTGGAACAGTTATGTAGTGCCAAAATTTTCAGTAAATTGGGGCAGATTTATATGGCTTGATAAATATCTCCTCTTAAATCATAAGAAGTATATTGGGGAGAGACTTACCCATATATCACTTATAATGAGGAAGATTGTAAGATCTGATACCAACGAGTATTTGTCTTTTTTTTTTTTTTCCATGTATTCTTTGTGCCAGAAAAAGCCCTCTCTCACCCCATCATGAATCTAGCTGGATTTTGGCTGGTCCTCAGTGTGTTTTGTAACTTGGAGCAACCTGATCACTCTTCCAGCTCTTGATAATCACACGAGAAATAAAGCAATAGTGATCTGAACACACTTCTGAGCATCTAACTACACTGGCTACTCATTACTTGTGAATAACTTGAAGGCAGTGAATTGAACTAGACTTTTTTTGTTATTTTTTCCAGATCTGTTTTTGTGACAAACTTGTGTTCTGGTCCTTTGACCATATTCGAGGTCCTATTTAAAGACTTACTTACACACCAGGTTGCTTGGCTCGCTCTTTGGCATTGCTGGAAATGAAAGTACAAGCTTAACTCGGTAGTTCTTAAGGAAAAAGGAAATGGGTTAAATTTAACAGGAACAAGACATGGAAACTCACATCAGGACACTGTTCCCTGTTGGCTGTGCTGGGCTCCAGTTAGTGCCCTGTCTGTTGTCACATGTGTGGGGCTGTCCACACTTCCGGCCCTCAGCACCGGGAATTGCGTGCAGTCAGCAGAACAATGGCGTGCCCACTATGTGCTGGCACCACGTGGAGCACTACAGGGAGCACAGTGGGGAGCAAGACTCAGACACAGTCACTGTCCTCCCACTGTTCAGCGTGTAAGAAGGCGTCAGGTATCAGTTGACTATTTTCAAGTTGATGTATCATTGCAAAGGAAAAGCAGGATTCTATGAGAGCATGTGGCGTAGAGGCTAAAGGCAAAGGTGCCTCTTGTGGGGACAGTTCTGTCACCTAGGAGGAACTTTGTGAAAACATTTTTGTTTGCCTCCATATATGACTGGAGGTATATGTGGGGTGATTGGACAAAGAACTTTCCAGAACAAAGTGGCATGCTGGGAGAAGAGTGTTAGACACCCTACAGCTCCCAGGACAGTCATATATGTAAAGAATCATCATCTCACTTCACACATGATTTTGGAACTAAGCTTGGAACTGAATTCCATTTTACACATAAATGCAAAGTATCTTTGCATGATTTTAAGCGATGTAGAAAATAAGTCTACTCCAGTCTCCAGCGCAGAGGCAACTTGCTTTAACTTTCAAAGCTCTTTTGTCTGGTAGATAACATCATATTTCTAAGTGACTTAATATATTGCTATATCTTAATTTAAAATTTTAGATTTTGTTGACTTTTCGTAATGATAGAAAGCCATTCCTTCTTTTAAATCAGGTCTCCCCTAATCCTTCCTGATGTAGTTATGTTGTGGTTTTTAATTCAGTATAAATTGAGGGAAGATTGTACTTTATCTTGTTTGCAACTTTAATGAGAGTTGTTCATCATTTTGGAAAATCATGTCACTGACGGCAAAGCTGCTAATAGCATTTGAGTCACCCACACAACAAATGTGCATTGGTCTGCACTTGGGGCTCTTTTATTCACAGTGATTCTATATGCGAAATCATATGCAAGCATGGGATTACTTTATTGAATCTTTTCAAGTGGTCATGACTAAGCATGTACATATTGAAATACTTTTTTATTATTAATTGCTTTCCTTTTATTTCTGCTTTATATTATGGTTTGGGCACAACATTGATTACTTTAAAAATTGCATATATAGGGAGGTTATATGATGTGCAAATTTAACTTTAATACAGTAAAGGTGACATTACCAAATATTTGTTACAGAAAAATGAGTTAGGTCTTCCAGAGCTGAGAAGCACAAGCGTATAATGAAGAATTTTCCAGAACAAGGAATACCTCACTTGGGGGCTGAATGAGGAGCTGGGGTTAACTAGGCAGAGGCATTGGATATGAGTGGCAGGGTGGGGGTGCGGTGCAGTGTCAGACAGTGCGGACAAAGACAGAAGAGTTCAAGGAACTGAAGGAAGCTCCTGTGGATGCTGTTGAGAGAGTGAAGCAGAAAGTAGCACATAGTGGGGCTGGTGAGGTGAATGGAGGCTGGTGCCTCCTAGGACTGGTAAACTCAGTTAAATTAGATTTTCATTTTAATTCTAAAGTCAACAGAAATCCATTGAAGGGCAGAGTGATATAGTCAGATTTTTATTTTGAAAATAACTTTTATTTATTTATTTATTTTATTTTATTTTTTTATTTCATCATATAATGGGGGTACAAATATTGTTAGGGTTACATACATTGCCCCTACCACTCCTCCCCCCCCCCACATGCCAGAACTCCAAGCTAGTCCAGTCCCCAGGTGGCGCGCACAGCTCACATTATGTAACTCTACACTTCCTCCCCCCTCCCGCCTGCCCTCCATACCACAAAAGATTTTTTTTTTGTACTTTGGATACATTGTATAACTTTGCCTCTCCCTAAGAAGGGTTAGAGGTATGCCCTTCCCCCGCACAATGCTCTTCACATCCCTATGATGTGGGTCTTGCCCCCTCTGCCGAAACCCTGGTGAACACTACCACCCTTTGAGCACCATAGTTTTAAACAGTCAGTACCAATTTGATGGCCAGTAGATGTGGGGCCCTTTTTCCATATCTTGTGTCGCTTCCCTTTGGATAACGGGCTTAAGCTTAATCCAGGATAGCATAAACGGTGTTAGCTCACTGTCGTTTCTTGTAGTGCAGAGAAAAAACTAGAGGGGGAGATGCTGACTGAATATGGGAGAACATTAGTGCTCCCCACTGAAACTCATATTGAAATTGCGTGGTGGGATTGGGAGGTGGGTCTGAGTGGG
This sequence comes from Cheirogaleus medius, assembly GCA_008086735.1. NCBI lineage: Eukaryota > Metazoa > Chordata > Mammalia > Primates > Cheirogaleidae > Cheirogaleus > Cheirogaleus medius. Next base: position 4,595,634 of record VBSM01003199.1, on the reverse strand, counting down.
AGGTGTTGGATCATGGAGGCAGATCCCTCATGAAGGGTTTGGTGCTATTCTTGAAGTAGTGAGTCCTCACTCTGGCAAGACTGGACTGGTTCTTTTGGGAATGAATGAATCCTGGTGAGAGTGGGGTGTCCCTCAAGTTTTTTCTCTTCAAATGTGTCTACTACCCCTTTGACCTTCTCCACCATGTTATGATGCAGCATGAAAACCCTCACCAGAAGCCAGGGCCATGCCTTTGAACTTCCTAGGCTGCAGAGCCATGAGGTAAATTACCCAGTCTCAGGTGTTGTGTAGCAACACAGAATGAACCAAGACAGGTGAGAGATGACTATAGCCTGGATTAGGGTAAAGGTAGCAGTTATGATAAAAGTGAACATATTTGCAAAACTTAGGAGGTAAACAGATAAATCTTGTAATGACTTGCTTGTGGGGTCAGAGGCAGAGGGATGGGATGGTGTCAATGATGAATCATAGGATTTTGGCTCGTGCAAATGAGTAGTGAAGCCATTCACTGTGTTATGGGATGCTGGCAGAGGAAGATGACCAGGTTTGTTGGGACAAGATCATAAGTATGGCCTTGGAATGCTGGTGATGTTGTTGAAACCACAAAATGGAGGTGTTGAGTAGGCAACTGGGACTTAGAAGAAACTTACAGGAAGTCTGGCCAGAGACAGAAACATGGGGCCATTTATGTAATTTTAGGAGCAGTCTTGGCTGTAATTGTATGAAGAAAGAGCGTAGAGTAAAATGAGAGAAGAGCCCAGGATGGAGCCTTAAGCAACTTCAACATAGATGTAGGATGGTGGTTCCTAAAGTGTGGTTCTCAGACCAGTGACAGCAGCCTCACTTGGGGACTTGTAAAAGATGCAAATTCTTGAGTTCCACCTTAGACCTACTCTGGGGCTGGGGTCCAGCTAGCTGTTTTAGCACAACTTCCAGGTGATTCTCATGTTCCTTAATGTGTGAGAACACTGGTATACGAATGGGAAGAAGTAGCCAGAGAGGATGGAGGGATCAGAAGAGAATGTGGTATCATAGAAGTTAAAGATAAAAAATGTTTCTAGAAGGTATTAGTCTACAGAAAAACCCTGCTGAGAAGTCTCCCAGTCAATTTCAGTATCTGATGGTGATGAAAAACTCTATGTAACTCACGAATTATACAACTCCAAAGTTTTCTGTGCAGCTGAGCTTTTATAATTTCTGTGAGCAATGGTATTTCAAAATTTATAATTGGCTGTAAGGCTGACATATTAAATAGTAGGGGAGAGTTTATTATTGGCTACATTACAATCTTGCATGTAATCACAAAGAAGGTGAAATAGCAGAAGTGGTAGGGGAGGGGAAGGAGAGTGAAGAAAGTGACCATTTATAGTCTGGGCTCAGCCACAAGCAGGCATGGGAGCAGCCCGGAATGCCTTGCCTGGAGCCTGAGAATAAGGACATCCTCTATGCAGTGGTTATCAACCTCGGCTGTCCTTAAGAATGTCCTATGGAGCTTTTACAAGGTACTGAAGTCCTGGTCTCACCCCAGGCCAATTAAATCAGAATCTCTGGAATTAGGCTTGCTTGCTCATTTTTAAAACACTCCTAAGTTGATTATAATGTTCAGTCAATGGTAAATAGTCCATCGAATAACTTTTTTGGTTGCAGTCCTTTATGAAAATCACTTATCTTTTTATCCTGTTAAATCCACCACTGGTAGCAACATATTGACACTTAAAAGATTTGTTTCAGCAGAGATTTATTTGCCAGGGCTGAGAATAAGTAAAAAAATAGATCCACGCAGATTTATGCATTTGTATTATGAAACACTAACCACAGTGCTGTACAAGGTCGTTGCTTTTGGTTAAAATTATTAAAGAGAGAAACAAGATTGTTTGTGGCAACATGTTAAATTTTCATTTTTTTAAAAGTTGCAACAAATTGAGGGGTAAGAAAAATAATTTTTATTTTGCAGAAGACTACATATAGAGAGATCAAATCAACAGTCGCTGAAATAGACAAACTATGTACATTGAAAATGTGGAGTCATGTAGAGGAGATACTAGTTTGGAAAACTCTGTATTGGGCCCTGGCTGACTTCGCTTATTTGATTCATGGTCCTCTTAATCTTACTTGCAAATCTACAAAGCACCACCAGGGGGCCCTAAAACCGTTTCTGACTGATTTCAAAGACCAGTCTCTTTCAGAAAGTACAACTGATAAAATATCCCCAGTGCAAATAGGAGGGGTGTCTTGGTTCCTATTTAAAGCTTGGATTTCTCCCACGGACATTTTCACCCAAAATATAGCAGTGGTAACACCAGAAATGGTTTTGATATACTTATAATTTTATCAATTTTTTACTGTAATGTTGAATGCTCTTTTATGCTCTGGCTTCTTTTTGATTGGCTAAGGTTTTGTATAAATTTGATATTTGTTATGGTAAGAAAAATGAGGTTCATTTTTCTTGAATTAAAAGTAAAAAGAAAAAAGTTAACTTTGGTTCTCCACCTTCTTATTGAGCTAGAATAGCTGGGAATTTGTTAGGTCTGTGCTGAGACCTTATTCTTTGTATCAGACCTGTCCCAAATTTTTCTTTAGATCTTTTATTTCAAGAATCCTGAGTTATTTTCAAATGAATAATTAATTGCTCAAAGGGAATATGATTTATAGCCATAAAATATTTGTCTTAGTCTTTTCAGGCTGCTATAAAAATACCATAAACTGTGTGGCTTAGGAACAACAGGCATTAATTTCTCATAGTTCTGGAGGCTGGAAAGTCCAAGATCAAGGTGCTGGTAGATTTGGTGTCTGGTGAAGGCCCGCTTCTCCTTCTGTCTTCACATGGTCAGAGGGACAAACAAGCTCCCTCAGGTCTTTTTTCTAAGGACATTAATCTCATTCTGATCTAATTTAACATCTCATCACCTCCCTAAGTCCCCAACTCTTAATACCATCACTTTGGGGATTAGGTTTCAATATATGAATTTTGGAGAGACACAAATATTTAGCCCACAGCAGCATTTATTTTTATCATTTTGGGCAATTTTTAAACATTTTTAGAGAGATATTTCTCATATTCAGATACATACTAATAGGTTATGCATGTGTTTAAAATATTGTTACTTTTATTTAAATGAACTCTTTTGGTGGGAGAGATTCACAGTATTTAAAATGAGATACAGGTAGTGAGGCTCTATTATTTTAAAGAAATGAAAGATTATCTGAGTATTCTGCTTATATTTTGAATTTACTTCTGTAAGTTTAATATTATTTATTTGAAATATTATTACTCCTAAGTATTAAGAAGGATTTTATAGTTTTACTGAATTCTACATTGAATCAAAAATAATAGTTGTACCAAATGCAAATACTTAATAATAAATGAACATACTCTACTAAAATTGAATGAATATAGAACTATTTCAGAAAGCTCTTTGGCCTGGTATTCAAAGACAAAAAGGATAACCACTTGGTAGGAATTAGCAGGAGAGGTTCAGGCACCACAAATCTGGTGGATAGACATGTCCTTTTAGGTATTGTCCACCTTTCACATTTTATACATATGTGAAATCAGATACTGCATTCAGTTTCATTAAAAACATGGTTTCCCTAAATCCCACAATTTCTTTATAAACAAAATGTTTTGCAACTTGAAGATTAAGTTGCAGAATTCTTAAGGTCCCTGGAGGGATATCTAGTCAGGATTAAGTTCCTAAACTTTGTTCATGTAATTGGTCATTGGATGTACCCGAGTCAGCATGCCTTTGTGGTTTGCTTGCTCTCGGTCTATATGCATGTTTTACAATTGTCTCATATAAATGCATTTAATGCATTCCTTTACACAATGCTCTCATAAGAGCAGCAAATGACATTAATTTCCTAACATGGCTGCCATTTATAGGGCTCAGAAATGTCCTGGGGAAACATATCATCTTAGAATGGATTTAACAGTTTATTTCTGGAGAGTACTTCTTTCATCTGGTGAACTCCAAGACCGTTGGGTTTATAGAAAGAAGTGTGTGTGTGTGTGGGGGGGTGCGCTGTGGGTCAGGGGTTGGGGTGAAGAGAGGGATAATATTTTCTTTACCAGTAATTATGAATGTGCATTTTTATAAGTAAATTTAAATATACTAGAGTCAATCCAATTATTTTCATATGAAAGTTACTAGTAGTTATGATTCATAGAACGGTAGATTCTAGAAACATTTCCTCCCTAGAGAAAATGGAATCACCACCTACAATGTAAATTCATTCTCATTTTGATGGTAGAAAACTTTCTTACTTATTTAAAGGTCACTTAGCTTCTAGTATTCATTTGGTAATTTGGAAACTAGAAAGAAAAGTAGATGTCTGATCATCAAAAATAGATCACTGAAGTCCAGAATGTTAAGCCCATGTCCTTTGTTCAAGAAAGAGCCTCTCTAGCCCCCATTAGTCTATGGACTCCTAACTTACCCTCCTTCTGTGAAGCCTGGTGATTTTAATTTCTCAATATTCAGAAACCAAGAATGTTAAGGGTAGAGGAGAGTATAGACAGGGAGCCACACTGATAGCTGCTAGAAGTGATTGCTGACATGAAGAAGGGAGACTATACCACATATTCAAATGAAAAGAACTGCAGCAATTCTGAATTGTCATTTAGGATCATTGCATATAGGAGCAGCCTTTTCTCTCTCAGCAATCGTTGCAAGTGTTATTGTATAGCACCAGTGGTTTCCAGTGGTGATTCCTAGAATCTTATGGCTCCATGTTGTCTCAGGGATACCAAGGGGGTGAGACTCTGCCACACACCCATCTCTCACTTAAACTCTCTTCTGTATCCATTTTGTATGTTAGAATTCTATAAAACCCTTCTCAGCTAAAATGCACATTTGAAAACCAACATTTTAGTGTATAGTTTGATTCTATAATGAAGCTGAGTCATAAAGAAAAGATTAAATTATGGTCAGTTCTCTGTGCCAAAAGCAGGGAGAGGTATAAAACATTTCAGAAATAATTGCAGTAAAATGGTGAAAACAAAAATTTTGTCAGGGTATGTTGTAGGTAAATATTTGTTGAATGGATGAATTACATAATGCAAAGAGAGACAAACTGTTTGAAAAATTTCCTTCTCTCACATAACTAAATAAATAAGGTATGACTGAATATAGTCTCTTTGTTGAGTTTTGTTGTGTTTATAGATACATGAGTTCAGTCTTTTAAGAACAACTCAAATAGCGACATGACATTTGGTAAAGCACTTGTTGCAAGTGGCTTCAAGTATCATTCTACAATCTTTGAAACATCTTTAAGAAATATGTCATCAAAGTACCTGGAGTGAAAGATGATAACTCATTCTCTTGCAGATGGAAATCGAGAGTAAATTCAGTTCTAGAGGCAAATACAGTTTATTTTGTCTTTATGATCAGTATATTTAATTCAACAAAGGTTATTTATTTTCTTGAAGGTAATTAATTTGGTTGTTATTTTATACATTGAATGCCTATTGCCAAATATGAGGCAGAGCTAAACATGAAACATATATATATATATATAAATGTGTGTATATATATTTAAAATATATAGTTAAAACCCTGGTGTTACTACCACCAGGACCAGAAATATGATACTGTCAACATCATTTCAAAAGCATCCTAGTCTCTCCTTCCAAACACCATAACTACTTTCTTGGTCTTAGCCTGACTTTTATGGTAATACATTCATTGCTTTTCTTTATAGTTTTATCAGCCAAACATACGTACCTAAACATACATACATTAATATAGTCCTACAGTATGTCTTCTCTTTGTTCAACATTATCTCTATCAGATTCACCCGTGTTGCATGAAGTGGTAATTTATTTTCATTGTTGTTTATTTCATTGAAGTTTATTATGTGACTTTCTTAACATTTATTTTCCCATTCTAATGCTGGTGGGCATTTGATGGTTGTTTTCACATTTTGGCTTGTATAAATAATGCTCCCATGAGCGTTCTTGTACATGTCTCTGCATGCACACGTGCGTGCACTTCTGTTGGGTGTATATTTAGGAGTGGAATTGTTGAGAATGCTTTATACTTGTATTTTAACAGATAATACTAACAGTTTTCCAAAGCAGTGTACTAACTTGTACCTGCAGCGTATACTCCTATCTGCAGTGTTCTACATCAGGGGTCAGCAAACTACAGCCCCAGTCAAATGTGGAGTGCACCAATGGAGAGGGCTAGTGCCGTGAACCGCAGAGACTGAGCTGGACCATCCCCCTCCGTCATCGTTCCTCCCCTGCTGGCAGCCATGCCTACCTGCTGCCCAGGCCTGGCTGGTCCTCACTTATATGTGGGGGCTCTACTGTTGGCAGCAGCTGGCACACCGAGTGGCAGGATTTCAGCTAGCCTCTCCTTTGGCCAGCTGCCCAAATTTAGGCAGCCAGACTCCCCAGGAAAGAAGAGTGTGGTGGATCTGAGTGTCCCTGGGGCAGAGAGGGAAAATGACCGTGGTGGACACTCCCTACCTTCCCTCCTCACAAGACATGTCTCCCTCAGTCCTGTTGCTCTTTCTCCAGGTGGTTTCCAGCCAACTACAACTGAGGCAAAGCCTGCCCACCACCGGGAATGAGCCATCCAGCCAAATGTGCCAGGATGGGCCAAGAGTCTTCTCTTGTTGTACAAGTACCTGCATTCATAATATCCTCCGTTTTGTCTCTTGACTGCAAGGCCTAAAAAAATTTACTATCTGGCCCTTTACAGGAAAAATTTGCCAACCCCTTTTCTATGGTCTCACCAAGACTTGAATGTTGCCAGCCTTTCTAATTTTAGATATTCTGGTGGGTCTGTAATTATGTTGTATTGTGTCAACAATTATATTTTTTATTGCTTTGATTTCTAAAGACATTGAGTACCATATCATGTTGATCTGTTGATCAGCCATTTGGCTATCATCCTCTAAGGAGTGACTGTTCAGCTCTCTTTCCTGTTTTGGGGGGAGCTATTTGCCTTCTTCTTATTGACACGTAGGAGTTTCTTTTGTATTCTGGATATAAGCGTTTGTCAGTTATGTGTTGCAAGTTTCTTCTTCCATGTGTGGTTTACTTTTTTACTTTCTTCATGGTATGATTTGATGAGCAGAATTTTTTTATATGTTTCTACAGTTTTATTCATGCATCTTTTCCTTTGTAGTTGTGTTTTGTTTAAGAAGTCTTTTGTTACCTTGATCATGCAAATAGTTCCCTAAATTGAGGGGACTAAAACTGTGGCTCTCCAACTTGAGAGTGCATCAGCAATTCCAGATGGCTTGTCACAACACAGAGTGCTAGGTAGGCCCCACTGCCAGACTTTCTGAACTAGCAGGTCTGGGGTGAGGCTGGAGAATTTGCATTTCTAATAAGTTCCCAGGTGATGCTGACACTGTTTGGGGACTACACTTTACGAACCACTGATCTGGAAGCTTTGCTGTTTTGCCTTTCACATTAATGTCTACAATCCATCAGAAATTATGTGGTATGGGCCAGTTTTCATTTCTATCATACAGAAATTCAAGAACCATTTGTTGAAAGAGAGTCCTCTCTCCACTGCACTGTAAACCAGTGTCTAAATGTGCATACATCTCCTTCTGGGCTAGTTTATTCTATATATAGTCTCTTAGTCTACTGTTGGGCTAAAACCATACTGTCTTAATTACTGTAGCATTATCATAAATCTTGAAATATGGTGAAGCAACCTTCCATAATTTTTTTTCCTTCAGTATACATTTATTACCAGCGTGTCCATTCACAGACACACACACACGTGCACACACACACGTGTGCACAGACATGTACCCTTTTGGGGTTTTGATTAGAAGTGCATTGAATCTACAGATTGGTTGAAAGAACTGACATATTTCCAGTATTGAATCTCCCAATCCAGTGCTTCTTGATCTTTTTTTCTTTATGCTTCCCTATGAGAACTTTTTTTTAACTTTTTTTTTACCTAGCTGCTTTAGTATATGGAGTTTTCATACCATGTACTGCATATCTGTGCTTTGCACTTAAGAAGAATAATATTCACCAGGGGGTTGATATGCTTGAAGCTCTAGCACAGCGGGTGGGGGAGGGTTGGCGGGGGCAATATATGTAACCCTAACAATATCTGTACCCCCATAATATAATGAAATAAAAAAAAATAAAATAAAAAAAGAAGAAGAATCTTTTTTCATTCTCCATAAAAACAGTTTTTACCTTTTTTGGGATGATTTTGCCCATATTGTGAATATGTGTCCCAATCCCTAGTATGGCCTTCCATTTATTTAGATATTCTTTGATTTCTTTTAATAGTATTTTGTCATTTTCTGTGTAGCAGTCAACTGCATCTATTTTTAGGTTGATTCTTAGGTGCTTGATATTTTGGAATGTTGGATTCATGCCCTTCCGAGTTGGCTGTGTAGCCCCCACGTGGGCTTAGGTGAACGGGGTGGCACCTGGGCCACCTGACTCCACACCTAAGTGTCTGTCACCCGAGTGTCCCAACCTGTCAAGTCCTGATTTGTAGGTTCCATTTTTCAAGACATACACTTGAAAGTCCTAGTCTAATTTCAAACCTATTTGTCATTTGTGGCTATAAACGAAAATAATATATATGGTTTTAAGTGCAGAACATATATTTGGAAAGGAGGGCCATGTCTTGGAAAGCATTCCTAATTAAGGCATAAACAACAGTAATTCTTTCTTTTCCTGATTTACTAGAGCCAGTGTGAGCAGGGACCAGTAGATGGCACTGTTTCATAACAGATAGAGAAAGCCCTCTCCTGGTGTAATAGGTTTGAGGGAAAACATGTTTCTGTGAAATTGGAATTAAGAATAATATAAATAAAAACTAAAAAAGTTCTGCAGAATCCCTTGTGATCTACTTCTCTGGTGAGCTTAATTAAAGTCAATGAAGAAGCTTAAGCTCCTTCACCCTCTCTTATTCTAGGTGGGCTCTTGCTCTGATTGTGTCTTTCCTCCGACCAGGCTAAACTAGGTGACAGTGTATTGTACAGTTGGCAAGGACAGAATAAAATCACCCAGACAGACGCCCCGGTGCCTTCCGTGTGTGGCCCTGTGCTCTGGCAGAAAGAAATGCTGGTTTTCATTGTCATAACCATCTGTGCAGGAGACGGCACAGAGCACGAGCGGAATAAAACCAATGCCTGCCCCCAGTAAGTTTTCCATGCCACAAAACCGAAGATCTGGTTGCAAATCTTGCCTTTGCCACATCCTATCTATTGGATCTTGGTAAACAATTAATTTTCTCTCAATTTTGATTTGACCTCGATTTTGTTACCTGAAAAACAGAGATAATCTCTACAGCACAGGGCGTTGTGAAGATTAGATGAGGGAGTCCAGGTGGCCCGGTATCAAGTGACAACATGCTATGGTGATTATTCTGTGCTCTCTGGAGCTTTGAAAGTGGCACAGAAAGTAGTCCTTGTGAGCAGTAAATGGTAACTGTCATGCGCTCAGGTGAAAAAGTCAGTAACCTGGCTGCATGCTTTGCTTTCAAATTTGAACTCTGCAGCACAGGCATATGGCCTTAAACGGCAGAACCTTTGCTTCCAGGGCCCCTTGAGGAGCTTTCAGAATGCACCAATGCCCCATGCCTGGAGAGTCTGATTTAACTGGTCTTGGATGGGTTGGGTCCCCGGGTACCCTAGTTGGCAGCTGGTTTAGATGCGCGGTCTACCACGTGCTGTTTTCGCGGCGTGCTGCAGTGGCAGGACCAGGTCTTAGGCTTGTGGTGCAGTCGCAGGGTAGTCTCTGGGTCTCTGTGAGACGTCAGAGCTGATCATTTCTTCCTAGGCACTGTGCACTTGGCCTGGTAGGTCTCTGATAAGTATCTTTGACAGTAGATTCTGACAGGGCGAAGGTGTGGTTAAAATATGAGGGCCATTCCTGAAATGCAGGAACAAAACTTCATGAGCAATCATAGAGAACATCATGAAATACAGTATTTTTTTCCTCACCTTTTCTCTATTTTTGTCTATATTTTTGCTTCTGTTTGTATGTGTGTTTGTGTCTGTTTGTGTGCTCTCTGTGTCTTGTTTGTTTCTGTGTTCACGTCTGCCTGTCTGTTCTGTTTCTTCCTGTCTCTCTGTGTCTCTCTGCTCTGCACCCATCTGTCGGCATCTGTTTCTGTCTGCTCTTTCTCCTTTGTCTACTTTGTTTCTGTCTGTCTCTCTATTTCTCTGTCTGTCTGTCTCTCTCTTGACTCCTTTGTCCTGGTGGGGCCTGATTTATCCACCCTGAAGTCATCTTGTGTATTAATCAGGGTTCTCCAGGGAACAGAACTGATAGGATATAGAACACACACACACACACACACACACACACACACACACACACACACAGGAATTGGCTCACATGATTATGGAGACTGAGAAGTCCCAAGATCAGTCCCAAGATCTGTCATCAGCAAGCTGGAGGCCCAAGAGAAGTGATAAGTCTGAGTCTGAGTTTGCAGACAGGACAACATTGATCTCCCAGTTAGAAGATAATCGGACAGAGAGAGGGAGAAGTTTTTCTTACTTATTATTTGTGTCCTACTCAGGCCTTCAGGGAATTGGAGATGGCCACCCACATTGGGGAGGGAAATCTGCTTTACTGCATCCACCAATTCAAATGTTAATCTCATCTGCAAACACCTTCACAGACATGGGCAGAATATTGTTTAACCTAATATCTGGGGATCCTGTGACCCAGTCAAGTTAACACCTAAAATTAACCACCACACCATAGAAGTCCATATGCCCACCTTCCTAGAACTTTCGGGTCTTGAGATCTTACACTGTCTAACTGAAGCTCAAATTTGGCTCTCAGGTATGTGCTCCCGCCCTCACATCAGCTTCCCTCTGTGTGTTACCTGCCGGACCACTTCCCTAGGTTAAGATCAGGTGTGAGGTCATTGAATTTGTAACCACTTTTTTTATCCACTCTAATATATCAATAGTGTAGCAGAGTTAGATTAAATATGGCTTATTTATGTCACTGAGAAAATCAAAACATGTTTATAACTCCCAATGGCAATATTACTAAGCTAAAAGAATTCAGCAATTTGACTACACAGCTACCTGGTTTCTTCTCAGTCCTTCCTTTTGGGAAGAAAACTCACTTCCTTGTTGACTTCTTTGTGGAAAGAAAAGGATTTCAGTTGCTTGTGCCCTGTTTGCCAGGGTGAACCCCAGAGTGGGTTTTTTTTTCCCGGTTCATCAGGAAAGAGAGTTTCCCCGCACCTAACTATCTCCTCATCCTAATTCTTCTTCTTTTTTTTAATGTCACCTCGTGTTCCTTCCTTGCTGGAACTTTGCCTGACATCCCAGATAGTTAAATCCTTCATCAACTAGGACACACACCACTGGGCTGCTCTGGATGTAAACTGTCGTCTGGAAAACTCTTGGAGTTTGAAAATACAAGTTTATCAGGACATAAATTTTATGATGTTTAAACAGAACTTAAAAGGTTTTAAAACAAGCTGTTCTATCGCACAGGAATAAAAGAAAAGGCTGGTCCATAACCATGTAATAGAAATATAACACCCCGAGCTGAAGACTCTGTAATTATACCAGTGTTTTACGTGCTTTTCTAAAAAAATCTTTGTAACGAATGATTACAATTTCTTTGTTTTCATACAGTAGATTGAAATGTTTCCAACAGTGCTTTGTTTTGGAAAGCATAGGGCAAAAAGCAGTCTCAAATATTAAAAATTAAAAAAAAAGTATAAAATAGTTTGTGTGCCCCAGCTGCCTGGCAGGGGAAGGGCCAGGTGGAAGTGGTGGCGAGGACGCGGGGCAGGTGCGAGGGGGGGGGGCTGTGAGTGCTCAGGCGTGGGTGGGATGGAGGAAGAGAGTGCGGCTGGGCCAACAGGGGCCTCCGGGCCCCCCTCCCCAGGTGCCAGCAGCCTCCTCTTGACAACAGGAGGGTGTTACATTTGTATCACGTGGCTATGGGCCTGACTTTTCTTTTATTCCTGTTGGATAGAACAATTTATTCTAAAACCTTTTAAGTTCTTTTAAACACTGGGCAGGGCTTAAACCGTCCCAGAGAACATCCACGTGCCTCCATTCTCTGGATGTAATTTCTGCATCAATCCGGGCCATTTCCAGTGAATTCAGCAGAATCTTCAGGTCTGCAGTGGGAACGGGGACAAATGGTGGCCATGGATTCTGCTGGAGTTCTTCAAGTTGTCCAATCAATTTAGAGGTAGGTTGTTTTTCGCACTTCAAAGGATTTCAGCTTTTATGATAAAAACCGTAGCGAGACACGAACATGGTCCAGTAACATCCTGTGTTTTAAGGTTGGCTGAGCACAATCAGGAATTTGGTTAGTGGCACCGAGGAAATGGATGAAAAGAAAAGCACAGGCGGTCTCAGGAGAAAACGACTGTTTGATCTGCTTCGAGGAGACCGGTGCAGGAGGCCTCTAGGGATAACCTGTTCTACTGGGGCTGGGCCAGGATGTATTTGCTTTTTTGAAGTTATTGAGTGGCAAAAATAAGCAGAGCCTGCCACATGGCTGGAGGATTTCCAAGCCCTCCCAGCACTCTCTGAAGCGCTGCCTCACTGCCGCGACATCCCTGGCTAGACTTCAACAATGGCAGCCATGGCGGCTTTTCTCTGCTACTTTCAAAACCAGGGTGTGTATGCGCAAAGACGTATTTCTGAGAACTGGAGACCTAGTTATTTGCGTGGAGAGAAATCCACAAACACAGGCTGCTGGACTGCAGTTGCTGATGGACATCTCTGTCCTTCTTAAAAGGTAAGCTTCTTGAGAGCAGAATGACAAAGACACTCTCCTTGACCCGACTCGTGTCAGGCTCTTCTGAGTCCTCTTCTTGACTCAGCTAGATCTTGGGCTTTTCCCTGGGCCTGCTTAGTCCAGTTTGAGCAAGAACCCAGCTGGACTGGTTTAGCAAAAACCTCTCACCCTCTATATGTGATAGAATTCCTCTTTCCCACCCACAATATCTTAGCCTCCCTTCTTGCTTTTGACAAGGATCCTGTTGAGTCCATCTAGCAAGAATCCCCCTAACCTCGATGTTTCCTCTTAGTAGTTCTCTGACCACTGACCCCATCCTGCTTCTTGTCCATAAATCCTGAGTTGTCCTTGTTGCACTTGGAGTTGAGCCTGATCTCTCTTCCCTACTGCCAAAACCCGTTCCAGCAGTCAATTAAATCAAGTCTTCTTTTTAAGTGTCTTTAACAAGTGTCAGAATATGTCAGATAATTTCTTTTGACAAGGGTCAGCTTGACTTTGCATACCCAGGATCTAACATAGGGCCTGAATCATAGTGCGTGCTCAGTTACTAAGTTTTGAAAGGAGGGCTGAATGAAACATAGAGGATAGCTTGGTTTAGCATTGTACACAGAGCCTTCGAAGCCCACAGACCTGTGTTCAGATCCCTGTTCTGATAGTTACTAGCTATGAGATCATGGATTAGCCATTGAACTTTCATATGCTCAGCTTCCTCAGCGGTGAAGGATGGGCATACTACAACCTACGGTATTTTACAGAGTTGTGAGGAGCAAATGCAAATAATGTGAAGTGTCAGGCAGTTGGTATTTGATGAATATATGGTTATCATTGCTATTGCCATTGGTAACAATAATGACAAATGACTACTCATTCTGGGACATGTAAAAAAGATGTAATTTCATGTAGAACTTCTGTACTTGTTCCAAGGCTTTCCTATTTGGTTGTGGACTGAACTGTGTCCCTCCAAACTTCATACATTAAAACTGTAACCCATTTGTTAGTATGTCTGGAGATAAGGCCTGTAAAGAAATAATTAAGGTTAAATGAGATCATAATGGTGGGGGTTAATCCAATAGGATTGTTGTCTTCATGAGAAGAGGAAGAGACATCAGAGTGCCCTCCTCAACCCCTCTCCCATACAGAAGAAAGACCATGAGAGGGTACAGTGAGGAGGTGGCTGTGTGCAAGCCAGGAAAAGAGCCCTCACCAGCCTGCTCACACTGATACACATTCTAAGGCCCACTGCTAACTTTAGCTCCACCTTATAAACAGCCCCCCTCCCCACATCTTCATGCTGTAATTTCTCTACCTATCATTGTTTTCCTTATTCATTCAATCTGATTTTTATCAATTCCATCCACGCCTTTATATCCTTTTCCAGAATTTGGCTCTTCAAAGACTATGATTACCTTCTCATCACACTATCTTCCAAATGAAAATTAGTATTCAATATTTGGAGTTTATAATTTTATGTGACCAGGGGGCTAATTAATTTTGTAAACAAGGCCTGGTATGATTATAAAAATTACAGCAAATTGCCACAGACTGGGAAGGCTTCGTGGAGGAGCTATCATGTGTTAGGAAGGGAGAGGATTTTCATTATTTTGGCCAAAGAGAAGGTGAAAGGTTATATTTTTTTGAGGCACTGAGCCCATAAATGCTTGTAATTCAGCTTTTAAAAGAGTGAATCCCTTTCCATGACACCATTTGGGTGAGCAGATGTTCCAGTTATTTATTGCCTAACAAACCACCACATAATTTAATGGCTTAAAATAACAATGATTATTTATTTTGCCCATGAATCTGAAGTCGGGTCAGAGCTTACTTAGCAGGGACGGCATGTCTGAGTTCTATGTGATATCAGCTCAGCCAGCTTTGCTGAGGGCTGCAGGATCCACTTCCAAGGTGGCTTAGTCACATGGTTGGTGAGTCTGGGAGCTCAGCCAGACTTCGAGCAGGGCCTCAGTTTCTCTCCCTATGGGCCTCCCCATCCCACAGGCAGCTTGGGCTTGTTTGCAGCATGGTGGCTGGTTCTAAGAGTGAGGTCTCAAGAGACAGCAAAGAAGTAGATGCTACCAGTTGTTGAGGTCTGGACCTGGGAACTATTAACAACCCAGCATCACCCTTGCCATTGTCTATCGGCCAAGTCATCAAGGACCCCAGATTCCAGGGGCCGGGCCCTAGACCCTATCTCCTAATGGGAGGCATGTCAAAGAACTTCGGGGCCAAGTTTTAAATCTGACACAGCAGATGGTATAATTCAGAGGTTCTCAACCCTGGCTGTATTTTAGAAACATCTTGGAGTTAAAAATAAAATACCAATGCCTTGATACTACCTCAAGAGATTCTGGTTTAATTGGGTAACAGCAGGCCTGGAAATCTGTATTGACAACTTTTTCTAGGTGATTCTGACATACAAACAAGTCTCTGGGCCCAAGTTCTTGTGTCCAAGGATAAAAAGGATAAAGTCTAGGGCTGTGAATGAGCCTCTTCCTGCCATCAGGATGGGGCCCGCTGGAAGGAAACAGCTCACGGAGTTGACTTAGGAGTTGTGCCAGCTCCACTGTCTACAAGATAAACTGCTTCCAAATGAATGTAGAGGAAAAACTTTCAAGTAAATGAACCTGCCATCATCACACATGCTTTTTCTCATATACCGTTTTACCAGCAGTTTGTAAATATTACAAAAAAAATCAATAATGCTGCCATATTGCCATAATCTAATTTGTCTTTTCTGATTGTGTGAAGCATGAGGAGGCGTTTGGCATCAAATTTCCAGACCTCAGAGAGCGATGTTAAACATTTATAGTGCACTTAATCATCTGTCAGAAATGTACAAAGGCATAATGTCTCATTAATAATTATTAAATCATTGAGTCGCGCAGAAGGAGATGTTCTCCTCTTTACTTACATAATGACCAGCAACCACTAAAACGTGGGTCATTTGTGATGCACAACTAGCACATCTCATAGTGGAAATCTGCTCGAGGAAATTAATAAGAAATCTCATTCAGAGATAGGCTTTTAGATGGAAGAAAACATGCATATGGATTGCTGCAATATTCAGCCAGGGCAAACAGATGCCCCCTCCCTGCTCAGAGTCAGGTTAAAATTCAGCCAGATAATTGCTAGGAGTGAAGAGATGTGAAAGGAAATGATCTTATTTGCTTTTGGAGGCTAGATAACTCATTTCAATATGCCCAGCTTTGGGCTTTTATTCATAAGTATATGTATCATTTTATGAATAAAAGAGATACATATTTTGATTTGGAATGAGGTCGGGATGGAAAGTGCAATCAGAATTTTTCAGGACTTGGGTTTTATTTCCGATGCTGTTTGTGAGGATGTTTTTTTATTTTATAAGAATTTTTAATACCAGGCAATGTCATTTTGGTAACATATAATACAAGAATTGAATTACATCTGTCGCATATTCCCTCCCTCTCTCCAATATTCAGCCTAGAGAATTTAAAGTTTTAGCTTTTAAAAATGTGCAGACTATACTTGTCTTTACAGCAGGCAACGTGATATCAACTCTCCTTATTTTTCATCTTTTTTTTTTTTTTTTGTCCGAGCCTCACTCTGTTGCCTGGGCTAGAGTGCCGTGGCGTCAACCTAGCTCACAGGAACCCGAACTCTTGGACTCAAGCGATCCTACTGCCTCAGCCTCCCAGGTAACTGGGACTATAGATAGGCATGTGCCACCACGCCCGGCTAATTTTTTCTATATATTTTTAGTTGGCCAATTGATTTCTTTCTATTTTTAGCAGAGACAGGGTCTTGCTCTTGCTCAGGCTGGTCTCGAACTCCTGAGCTCAAGCAATCCTCCCGCCTCGGTCTCCCAGAGTGCTAGGGTTACAGGCGTGAGCCACCGTGCCTGGCCTATTATTTTTCATTTTCAATCTTTAAGCTTTCTTCATCCTGGGTAAACTTGAAGCTTCCCCATCCATACAGGCGACAATCGCATGACTTGATCAAGCAAGGTGGTGGTTCAGGGTTGTGTGGGATTATCATAGGTGCCACATGCACCTAGTCTTGGCCTGGTGTGATGTTCGCTGTCACCAGCATTCCTGTAGTCAAACTTTTCACTCCTTGCTTGTTACTATGCTAGGGCTGGTCTTTGATAAAAGTATTAAATATACAATACTTGCCTTTCGTGCTCGTCCTTCCAGGGCAGGCCAGTAATCAGTCACCACGCTCCTTCCCGCCAGTGGTTGTCTTTCTGTGTGACTGTTAAACACAGTCTTGCCCACGGATCTTTGAGCCATTGTGGGTTGAAACATTTGTTCCTTGCTATTTTGGGGGCAAAATCATCAGCACATCTTGTTCGCATTACTCACTAAGGCTTTGGAAAGGAGGACCACGCTCAAAATACCTCTTACAATTTGTTAAGATGGACTTTCATGTTGATTTGTCTGAAAAGAATTAATGAATTTGTGACCTTCCCTTGTCCAAAAATGCTTTAATGCACTTCTAAGGATACATCGAATTTTTCAAAACGCCATAAATAGAAGTAGGTGAGAAGCAAAAAGAAAAATTACTGGTGCAGCTGTAAAAAGGAGCCAGGAATGAAGCCAAAAAATTGTAGATCGTATGTACGGTTTGTTACTCTTGTACCAGTTGGGCCTCAAATTGCTCTGTAAGTATTCTAGAAACGAAACGAAAAGGGACGTTTGATCAGTTAAACTATTCAGACTTCATGAGATTAAAAGCAAACCTATCCTAAGGACACGTGCAATTCATTTTGATGCTATGGCAGGAGCAGCATTCCTTTTGCAGTTCTCCCTCACGAGCACACTGTGTAACGTAACCGGCCCTCAGCCTTCTCCTCACAGACACCTGGGGGTGCACTGGGGTATCTCTTACTGTGTCAATGCAGCCCATAGCGTCACATCATAGGCCAGTGAGAACCTGTCAATGGGAGGAGAGTGGGGAAAGGAGAAGGGGTCCTAAGACAGTCTTACTTCACACATTTCTAGGGTCTGGTTTAATACAGGAGTGGACTTTAGAGTATCTGGACGGAAGGATGAAAATGATAGATTTCATGCCCCCTCCAAAACGTATATTTTCCTCTAAATTGAGTTGTTGAGGAGTACCAGAAGGCAGCAGGATGTTTAATGTTACACTCCCAGGCAAATGCTTACTAAGTGTGTGTGTTAGACATGCCAGTTAAGTGTGGAACCTTAACTGGAGGCCCCAACAGACAATGGCTGTGGGTAGGGCTGATATAGCCTGTGAAAACCAAGGCGCTGAAAGATGCTTTCCTGAACTGAAGTCTAGTTCACTCTGCTGGGAGGTGTGTACAAGGAATACCCCTGTGTAAGGGCAGAGGGCTGGACTGCGTTTGACTACCTCTGAGCATTTTTGCAATTACTGTTTCAGGAACATGAGAATCAAAGAAGATGGGCCGATGAATGATAGTCAGGATGAGTCAGAGCCAGTGGCGCAGGGAGTGAGGAACTAGAAAGGTTGATTTGTGCAGATTTCAAGACATATCTAAATGGAGGTTTCTGATGAAGTGATTGATTAATTGATCTCGTTTATTCATGCAATTCATATCTTTTGAACAGTAGCACGTGGTGAGCACTGTGCTAGGCACTAGGAATGCCAAGAGAAAAGACACATAGTTTGGGTCTCTCTGTGTGTTCTCATCTTCCACAGGTAGACCAATGTTCCTTTCGGCTTCTGTCGATGTTTTGGGGCTCACAATTTGTTTTTCAGCTTCTCAGCAGCAACAATCTTCAAAAAGCAGGGGCCAAGCTTACTAGCCTTGTAGTAATTCTGTGTTCCAGTAATGACAGAGGTCTTGGTGTCAAAGACAGCGTTGTTTTTGTTCTCTTGTTTTTAAATTGAGTAATAAGATAATGGTTAGGAGTTACTGTTAGCAACACAGATATGAGATAGTCATTCAAACTTCCTCACTAGAATAACTGTTGGAAAGCCATAGTTTTATGCTGAATGATTTGAGACCTAATTACTGAATCTGAATGGCTGCTTTTAAATGTCAGTAATGGTAGAAAAAGATCCTTTATTCATAAAGGCCAGCAGGGAATGAGTTGTACAAAATGTTCTTGTTAAAATTTCCCTTCTCCCTTTAAAATAGATGATCAAAGATATTCTAGAGTTCCCATCGTTTTAGAAGATGGATGAGGGGTGGCAAGTAGGAAGGCTCAGATCTTCACGATGACACATGGAAGTCCATAAAATAAGAGAACATTTAGGCTAGAAAGCAATGTCTAGCCCAACCTCCTCACCTTGCTGATGAAGAAACTGTTCTAGCATGGGGCATTACATATAAACATCACAATATTAATGGCAAAGCAAGGATTGAGTTTGGGGCTCCTCTTTCTGAATCGAGTGGCTTGTGAGTAGTGTCTAGTAGGATACTGGTAGCCCCATTCCTCCTTGCTCCCAGAATGTCCACTTTGTTGTTGCTAGAGTGTGCCCAGCCCCAGGGGATAGATGGTGACCATCATGATGGTTACATTCCCCTTTGCCAGTGGGTGTGCTCTAGCTGTGATATGTGAGGGGAGCTTTGCTGGTGCTCTTTGGAAAAGTTTTGCCTCCCTAACAAGAGGGAAGCCCTTGAGAATACAGTCCTGTTGCTCATACCCCCTTCTTGCTTTCTCTTTTGGACAGTTATGGGAGGATGTAAGGCTTAGAGCTATGGCAGCTCTTTTGTGACCATGAGAGGAGGTTGTTGCCATGACATTGAAGTTGGAAGACTGGAAAGTGAAAATCAACCTCATCCTTATTGACATCACTGATCTTCTGAGCAAGCCTGGGGCTGACTGCATCTTCCCTCCAGGTTAGCAGGACTCTCCTTTGGTTTAAAACAGGCAGAAGGGTGCCTGGTGTATGCAAGAATAAACAAGGGCCAGTGTGATTGGAGAGCAGTGAATGAGAGGGAGTATAGAAGGAGTGAGGTGAGGAGGTACTGGGAGGCCTACTCAAGCAAAGTGTTGTAACATCGTGAGGATATTTAGTGGTTACTCTATATGGATGGGAAGCCATTAGGAGTTTGAGCAGAAGCGTGATCTAAATTATGTGTAACTGCATCACTGTGGCTGACATGTTAAGAACAGACTGTGGGAGGTTGAGGGTAGTACCAGGGAGACCTGTTGAGCCTCTACTGACACCATTCGGGGGAAAGATGGCAGTAGCTTAGACCAGCATAGGAGTGGTGAAAGTGGCAAGACATCATCAGACTCTGGATATATTATAAAGGTAAAGATAAAAATATTTCTTGACAGAAAGAGAGAGAGAGAGAGAGAGAGAGCGCATAAGGTCTAAGATGACCACAAGGGTTTGGCCCGATCGGTTGGAAGGATGAAGTTCCCCTGAACTGAGATGGGGAAAACTACAGGAGGAAATATTTTAGGGGCAGAAGACCAGTTTCTGTTCTGGACAAGTTAAGTTTGAGGTGCTTATTAGATTTATAAGTAGAGAAGTTGATTCAGCTGTCAAGATCTCGAAGCTAGAGTCTAGGGGAGAAATCCACGCTTGGAGACATAAACTTGGGAGTTAAAAAAAATCATATTGATTTCATTTAAAGCCATGAAACTTGATGTGATCTGTAAGGAGATGAGTATAGACGGAAAATAGAAGAAACCCTGAGACTGAACTCGGGGACACTCCAGGCTTTAGAGGTGGGAGATACAAGAATAAACTGGGGTCTGACCAACCAGGAAGGCAGGAGAGAAACCAGGGGAGGGTGGTTCTGGAGGCCAAACGAAGACAGTGTTCAAAGGAGGAAGGAGTATCCATAGTGTCAACAAAGGCAAGTCAAATGGACTCAAACCCTCGTTCTAGCATACAAGGGAAACCCAGGGGGTCCTTCTAATATTTTCTAGTAGTCTTGGTGGTGAGGGGGATGTGCTTGCATTTCTCTAAGTTGCCTCTGGGTCCAAGGTCTCCTTGCTTAGAGTTCTTCATGTCTGCTGTGCATTTTGACTCCTCTGAGCACTGTCTCATTTTGCTACCACATCACTGTGCTGGAAACCTCCCTGCCCATCCTCTTCCACAGACCAGCATCCCCAGGCTGTGTGTGTGGCAGACAGAATGCAAGATTTATGGGCACCTGGGGCGTGACGTCACAGGGTAGCCCAACACACAATGGAATGAATCAGCCCGGGTAGGCGAGGTTATGCCGTAACAACCCCAAATCTCAGTTGCTTAAACCAGCAAATATAATTCACCAAATGGACATATAAGATTGTACATTTCACTATATGTATGTTCTGTCAGAATAAATAAACCTTCAAACAAACGTTGGACTCTATTAAGTGATGTGCATGCTGAAATATTTAGGGGTGACATACACTGATGTCTACAACTTACTTTGAAATGTATCCAAATGTATCCAAATAAAATGGACTATGGATGCATAGGAGGATGAATAGATACATGATAAAGCAAATATAGGAAAATGTTAATTGTAGGATCTAGGTGGGGAGTACAGAGACATTCACTGTAAAATTCTATCAACTTCTGAGTGTTTGAAAATTTCCATAACAGAATGTTAGAAAAACATCAACAACAAATACAGTGTATGCTATGCATCATCTCTGGTCAACAGGGCTCCACTCCTCATGCACACTCAGGGACCCAGGCTGAAGAAACCACCATCTCAAATCCTTCTGGTCACCAAGGCAGAGGGGAAGAGAGCTCTGGAGATAATTAAATGTACTGGATGGGAAGGGACTCATGTCACTTCTCCCAGCTTTTTAGGGAGAACTAGTCATATGGCCCAGTGCAAGTACAGGGGTCCAGGAAGTACAACTCAATCACGTGCCCAGAAGTGGAAATAGTAGATGAATATCACGAATGCCTTCTACATGAATACTTAGATGTCCTGGCTCTTTAAAGCCCTTTAGCCATTTTCACTGCTGGGGAATTGTCACTGGCAGTATTTTCTATTCCAGTTTTAGCTTCTTGCTGAGTTTTGGGGCCCTCTCTTTCCTCTTCCTTCCTTTGCCTATCCACTTCTTACTTTCTTGTTAATTTCTTGTATAAAATAATTAATTCTCTGTAGCTTCAGTTCTTCCTGGCTATGCCTATGGGGCCTCAATTCCTTATCAAATATGTCTATGAAGCTCATTTGATTCACTTTATTTTGCCTGAGAGGAGCTTTAGGATAACTCTCAGAATGACCACTCCCTCCCCTATCCCCCGCTTGACCATGGCGCTCATAGCTGGGAGGATCTGTGCGAATTCTACCTCTGCGACTTGGGAGGCAGTTTCCGTGACGCTAAAGAGCATGGAGTCTGCAGACAGAGCACCTGGCTTAAGCTCTAGCTCCCTCACTACCCAGCTCTGTGACGTGGGCAAATTACTTCTCTAGGCATCAGGATCCTCACCTTTAAAGTGGGGATGCTAATAATATTATTTACCCCATAGAATTGTTTTGAGAATTAAATGAGTTAATACATGAAAGTGTTTAGCATACTAAGGGCTCAATAAGTGGCAGCTATTATTATTACTAGAGGTAAGTCAGTAACCTTAGACAGACTACTTGACCCTTCAGAGCTGTTTGTTTTGCCCATATTTAGAACACACTCCAGATGACACCAGCTACTGCAGCAAACTGTTCCTTCATGATTACTTTTCTCTGCTCATGGCGTGGCTGGGAGAGCTCAGTGAGCAACACACGGAGGATTCCGTTGGGGTCCCCCTGGAAGGCAGGGACTCCTCTATCCACACAGCTCACAGTCCAGGAAGGATGCTGCTTGTGAAGACTTGGCAATGAAAGGGATTTAAGTATTGGGCTTAGGTGTCCCTTTTTCCATATTTCTCCGGGATTCATCTTGACATTATGAACAACCGAAGTGTTTGAAAAGGTGATTATTATATAATTGTAAGAAACATTATTATAGAGTTAGAGAGCCTATGTTAAATTTTGATATATGTACTTTTCCTTTCCTCTTTCTCTTTCCTCCTCTAATAAATACATATATATAGCAGGCACTGTGCTAGGCTCCAGGGATAAGTGGTAAACAAAATAAGCCTGGTCTTAGCTCTCACAGCACTTATAAATAGTGGAGATACAGACAAATAATCAAGTAATTATAGCACAGTTTAGCTGGGTCAAAGTAGAATGAATGAAAGTTACTGAATTTATATTCTGGAAAATGTTTGTGGTTGTAAACCCCTCTAAACATATCATACATGAATAAGCAATATCATTTGAGAACAGACAATATTTGTTCAGGATGCTATTAAAATCAATTTATATGGTTGTATAGCATCTCTGGGAGGTATTTATTATTTTATCTTTCTATCCATCCCTCCATCCATCTAAACATATTGAACACCTTGTATGTTATTGGCCCTGCACTAGATATTGTGTGTATTAACATATGGCTGTAGACATAGAGGATCCTACTATCAAATAGGGGGTGACAACAGATAAACACACAATTTCTTTATAGTGATAGGTATGGTATAAATGATGGGTATGGACGTTTTCCAGGGGAGGGAGTTGTTCTGGTTATTGTTACGTAACAATTCATCTCAAAACTTGGTTGTTTAAAACAAGAATAGTCATTCATTGTCTCTAAGAGTTTCTTTCTGTGGGTCAAGAATTCAGGAGCAATTTGGTGGAGCAGTTCCTTTCAGAGTCTCTATGAGGTCGCCGACAGACAGTGGCTGGGGCTGAGGTCACTGTGAAGGCTATTTCACTCACGTGTCTGGCACCTGTGCTGAGAAGACACAGCGATTGGGGGCCAGAGCAGCAGGAGTCACTGGGGACCTCTGAACATCTCTCTCCATCTCTGTTTGGTTTCTCCACATAGGCTTTCCTGCTTGGTGGCTTCATGGTATATGGACTTGTTACTTGGTAGCTCCGGGATTTAAAAGGCACATATCTCTAAAGAGGGTGCAAGGCATAAGCCATTATCACCTTTTATAACTTAGCCTCGGACTTTATGCATCGTGGCTTTCATACATTCTGCTCTTGGAAGCTGTCACAGAGACTTGCTCAAGATCAAGGGGAGAAGAAATAGATTCCACCTCTTGATGGGGGCAGTGGCAATGTAGTGGAAAAGCATTAGGGATCAGAAGTGTCACTGTGGTCATTTTTAGAATATGCAGTCTTCTGCCTCAGCAGTGTCTAATCTTTTTCTTAATGAGGGTGTGTGTGGGGCGGTGTTGAAGCCTGTGTGGGTGATGTGGTGCTTGGGAGCATGGTGAAATGATGGGTAGGAGTTGCCAGTGTATTAGATAAGTAAGACATGTTTATTATTCCCATTTTGTATATGGAGAAACTGAGGCATAAAAGAGTTGATAAAGACACCTAAGGGCATAAATTTTGTAATGGAAATGCTGGAAATGGTTTCTAGTCTCCTGACCCTTAGCTCAACCCTTGAGACAGCCAAGAGGTTTTCTCCCAGAGCATGGGGCAATTCCTCCCCCCAACTCCAGGGGGCGTAACAGCGGCTCTGAGAGTGAAGCCTGAGAACTTTATCAGAAGGAAACTGTTAGAAGAGGCGAAACATGCTGGATCAGATCCTACTGCTACAATGAATTGTAGACCTGCTTGTTGAGTTCTTTGAATCTAAAATCTGTTCCTCAATAACCAGGAATTCTTTATATAAAATCTCAGGTATGGGAGATTCTAGGAAATTAATTCTTCTAGGAGTTGCCAGGTGAATTGATACAATTGGGTTAGTTACTGCTTTCCCCTCTTGTCTGTTTTCTGTAGACCTTTGAAGGGTATTAAATGAAGAGAATATGCTCTTTCCTTAGAGATCTTCAGGTCAATAAAAGTTTGCTGAGAACCTGCTGTGTGCCAGAAACTGTGTTAAGTGCTGGGGTCGCAAAATGCATGTACTGCAGTGTTTTCTCAGGGAGCTTACACACAGTTTATGGGAATGTCAGACAAGAAACGCTCTGATTTCTAGGTATGTGTGCACTGCTATGCTGGTGTTGACACTGGCTTGGGGCAAGGGGGCCATTCTGTAGGAGGAGAGGCTGCGTAGAGTCAGGAAGGAGGCATAGGAGTTCCCCAGGCACAGGAGGTGGGAAGCAGGCAGAATATTGATAAATAAAACATAATCTTTCAGAGTTTCATGCAATCCAGTATTAACAGGATTGGTAAGAATCATGAATAAAATTCATTTTCTCTCCCGGTATAGTAGATTCCATTTGTCCACATCAGTTGGATTTCCCCAGCTAAGTCTCCCTGTAACCTTTATGGATCAGATATAGAACTATTTTCTCATTTGCTTGAAAACATATAAATATATAGAATGGGTAGCACTGACTGTATTTAAAATCCTCTTTGTATAGTTTGTAGAGCTGCAATTCCCATATTTTATCAATATTAACCTTCCAAGTTAGTTTTCATTTTGAATATCTTTAAGAACTAATTACTTTGCTTATACCAGGGAGGATTCACCTTCCCTTTTTTTTTTTTTTTTTTGAATATAGGCAAGCTTTATTGTGTATGAACTCACATACGAAGTTAGAATGGCAATTTTACTTAAAATTAACTCATTAAAAAGTTTAAATATTACAGATATATATTAATACATTACAGATATATATTAATATTATCCAAAATTCCGGGAGGTATTCAAGCAGGTAACAGATATTACTACTCGTCTTCAGACAGATATAATAACAACATTATTGAAACTGGCTCCCAGACAAATATGAGCCACTCCTGTGCTCCTGTGTCTTAGGGAAAAGTGGGAATCATAACACGGGCATTATTGATGCAATGATTCATGGACAGGTGGCTGCTATTAGTGCTGCTACAGGTAAGTTCACAGTTTTGGATTTGTGAAGGTGCTGAGGAGGCTTGCCCTTCTTTTGTCCCTTGAGGGCCATCGCCCACAGCTTTGACTTCGTACCCATTCATTCCAAAATGCAACAAAGATGGGGCTTTACGCCTCCTCACAAAGCAAATCACTGGAAATTCATAGATGACGTCCAACACTGGTGTAAAATTGATCTCAGATAATATAACAACATCATTCCCTAGGACCACAATTTTCTTGATCCCACAGTGAGTGACAGGATAAGAAAACTCGTAGTTATCCAACAGCAGTCTCGTCACAGGACAGTGATCTCCCAGGTATACTTCGTCACTTCTAATTTCCGTTTCATTATTAGAGAGAATTCTTCTCATTCTGACTAACAATCAATCTTCAGAACACATTGAAGTTATTGTTGAGTCGAATCCAGAAGAATTCCAAAACAACAAAGAAAGGAGGAAGGAGCTGCTTAAGAGCACAAAGGTCTTCATCATGCCAGACTCCAAGACACAAGACCCACAAGGAACAGGAAATAGCCCACCTTCCCTTTAAGTGTGTTTCTATCTGCAATCTGCCCCTTAAACTGCAAGATTGGCCATGTCTTGCTTTAACAGTAACTTCTCAGTTTCCATCACATTTGATTTGTAGCCACCAGGGAAAGCAGGATCAGGGATCTTCAGACAGAAATTTCAGAGCCTCCACTTCTGTTATAAGCTTCACATTTCTCTCTGCTGGGATGTTGTCTCTAATAATTCTCAGAGATTTGTCCTGTCTCAGGTCCTTAAATGTGCCCGGGTCATCACCATGTCATGGTGAGGCTGATACATTTTAAAAAGCCAGTTGAACTTAAATGCCCTACAACAGGAGGATGTCTACATACTTTAGGCGCAGCCGTGCTGTTGAACTCATTGCTGTGGTTAAAATGCATGAAATAGTTCTGGATATTCTAATAGAGAAAGATCTCTTAAATGTATCGTTAAGTAAAAAAGAGAGCTGCAGAGCAATATATGACATCATTTATGTAAAAATTACTCCCATAAAACTGTATTTTCATGGCTACACATATATGAGTATAAATGCAAGGAAAAGTTCTGGAAAGAGAGACGCCAAGGGTAGCAGTGGTTATCTCTGTAGAAGACAGGATTGCAGGTGATGACCAAACAGGATTGGGTCTGCATCTATAATAGTTGAGAGTCTTTGTTATGAGGACACCATACTCATGTGTTACCCATGTGACTTTGAAACCTAAAGAGAAACCAGGTAGTAATGACTGGCCCAGGCTATGGTTCCAGGCTGCCGGGCGATGGTGCCACAGGGGAAAGGCCCTGCCTTCAGTGCTGGCCTTGGTCTTTTCACAGTGAGATGCCCACTTGGAGCCTCCTATTGTTCTATTATTTCCAATCCCAGAAGCCCATTCCTCGATTGAAGTTTCCCTGACACTTCTGTTGAGAGAATTCCTCTTCTAGTCCTGGCCCTCGTCGGATGGAGGTGAGGGCCTCAGACGTCATTGGCATCATTTGTATTCTCATCCGACCAACATACAGAGCAACGTTTTCAGTTCTTGGCACATTCTGGGGCTTAATGTTCCTCTGGCAGTTCTCTTTCTAAAGATCTTTGTGTGAGGAGCAGACATTTGTGAATCAGCGGGAGTTTTGCTTAAGAGCACGCAATAACAAGAGAGGTGTGCCTGCAGTGCCTGCAGATTCCTACCGTCAGGTACAAAGGGCTCTTCTGGGGCCACACTGGCCTTTGGGTAATAGCAGGACCGCTGTCCCCAGTGAGAGAGAGAGGAGGGACTCCCATGTCAGTACACGTGCGAAGTCTGTGGAGGGCCTGTGTGGCACAGACAGCTTTAGTTCTCTCCTTTATACATATTTTGTTTTTGTTTTTTAACAAAATCACTTTCATATTGCGCTTTCCAGGATGATGGGAAATGTTGGCTTTTTAATTCCTTTAGTTTTCCCCCATAATATTGAAAAAACTCAGGAAATTTCACCCCAAAGTATGAGTCTTGAGTATAAAGAATATTTTGAATTATTGGCCCTTTTTTAAGATCAGAAAGCATTGGCAGGGGCTTTCTCTCTATCAGTATAAACCAATCAAAAGAACAATTGACCTCCCTTCCCCTCCCTGTTATCTCAGTATATTGCAGGGAAAAACAATGATCAAGAATGCAACCAGACCTGGCCCAAATCATTTTATTAATAAATATAATACCTGTCTCTCAGGTTAATTTAATTGGCTAAGACAATCATTTACAAGTCAATCTGTTTTCCCCATCCATTCATCCTCCCTAGCAACCATTTATTGCTCCTAAACAGAATTACCTATACTGCTCATCCTCCTCCCCTCTAAATGACGTGTATAAAAATATCTCTATCCCACTGGGATATGGAGTAATCACTCTGAGATTCTCCCCAAGCACATGGTAAATAAGTCTTTCTGTTATTAATCTGCCTTACTTATGAGTTGATCTTTCAGCAACTTCAGGGGAAAGGGGAAGTTTCCCCTCACCCCCACAGCATATTGCCCACAGAGAAATTTTGTTGCATGCCTGATTTAAAGAGTGTTGAGACCTAGTGTTTTTTTTTTGTTTTTTGGTATTGTCCTTATTTCTTGCTAATAAGATGACAAATGTGGATTTCCTGTTGTTGATAGAGATGAAAGCTTCTCTGTGGGTGTCTTTGAAGAAATAAACACTCAGCCCAAGGAGGTGTCCACACAGACTGCTAGAACGATGGGAGTTTAGAGAATCTGGCCTCTTTCCTAAGGAAGCATCTGCTGTCCTTCCTGTTCTCTTGCCCCGTTGCCAGAAACTTTCACTCGAAGAGTCTCCCTGGGAGTGGTTCCAGTAAAATGCAAAATTGTCTAGGATGGGGAGCTGGTGAAGTCAGGGTTCTCAAATGGTTTTTGTGTAAGACTAGCCCCCCAAAATGTTCTTAACAATGCCTGATAGGCACGGCATTAGCAACCACCTATTAGATATTATCAGTAGTAACTGGCACAGTAAAGGTTTAAGATGTTCTCAAGTAAATAAAGTTGCTTATGTTTGTTTCACCAGGTATTTTTCACAGTACACAATTTTCATGTAAACTTCCTTATTATCTTGGGGGACCAGTGTTCTCAGAGCATATGTTAGGAGATTTGGGGTTGTCAGTGATACTTACGAACAACCTGGTCAAATTAGATTATTATTTTCCCCAGTCATCCTAGCAAGTCTCTGAGAGTTTAGGACAAGGACAAACATCAAGAAAGAAGCAAACCTAGGCCTTTGCTCTCAGGGAGGTGTGTGTTCAGCGGTGTCTAAATGTCTTGGAGAGCCCTGGCTAATTGATTAGTAGGAAGGGAGCTCCTGACGCTAATTCTTTTATGTAGTTACTTGAAGTTTGTATTAACTTTAAGGAAATTATGTTCCACTGTGGACAAGATTAAGTTGTTTCAGAGTTTTCTAGCAAGTTGTGAATACTTACACTACTTCTATGCTTATACAACTTCAAATGGAGTTATATATTAATACTAAACCAAATTTCCTTTCTTCCTTTCTGACTTCTTTTCTTTTCTTATCACCTTCCTTCCCTTCTCCTTCCCTCCTTTTCTTCCTTCCTTCTTTCCTTTGTCCTCTGTTTTCCTTTTTCTCCTCTTTCTTCTTTCTCTTCCTCCCTCCACTTTCTTCTTTTCTCTTTCCTTAAATCGTTCAGTCCCCTTGTCATTCTAGGCCTCTATTTGCTTCTTATGACGTTTTCTCAGTTAACTGGTTTTAAATAGTCCACCCACTGCTGAACTTCACCATGCTGTGTACTTAGCTCTGTTAAAGTTGTATTGGTTGACATTTTTCTTCCTCTTTTTTTCCTCCTCTTCCACTTCCTCTTCTTCCTTCTTCTTCTTCAAATAAAGCAGAGTTAGTAGACACAGTGATTCAGAGGATAAACCTTGGAGTCAGATAGACCTGAGTTCAAATGCTGACTCTGCTATAGTGGACACTGCAGCCTGGCTGATCCATTCTCCATTTTGAACCTGCTTGACCTTTGTCCAATGTCG
Organism: Cheirogaleus medius; assembly: GCA_008086735.1. Classification (NCBI taxonomy): domain Eukaryota; kingdom Metazoa; phylum Chordata; class Mammalia; order Primates; family Cheirogaleidae; genus Cheirogaleus; species Cheirogaleus medius. Next base: position 4,566,114 of record VBSM01003199.1, on the reverse strand, counting down.
TTAGGGAGGCTGCAAATATCAAAGGCTTAAGCAGATAAGATTGGCCATCTGATGTTATCCTGGTAAATGAGCTATTACTTGTTGATATTATGTAAAAATACAGTGGGGACAAAGGTGGAGGAGGCATGGCTCATTCCATATGGGATGCTAGGTGCATTACCATTTTCCATTAGAACCATTTCTTCTATTTCCATGGGCACTCCAGTGCAGAATTTGTGATCTTTTTTTCCTGAATGTTGCTGAAATTTTACTCTCTACACAGTAGAATTCAGTATAAGTTGGGGTCCACATACCTCTCCCAGTAGGTCTTTGGGACTAAAGAGTCAAAAGGATCTTGGCAGATGGTGTTCTTGGCTGTATGCCTAGAGCTGTCTGTTGCACACTTCCAGATCGGGTGGGTCAGGACTGAACATGACCCGGGGAACGGGGTCCCAGCACAATCCGGCTGAACTGGGCAGGCAGTCACAGCTGCAGTTGGGATGGTCAGGGTCAGTGTCTAGAGGCACCAAGGCTGTACTTGGAGAAATAGGTACAATGTCAAGCGTGAAGAATAAGATGAGAATGCAGAACAGCAAGGTCAGCACACAGCAGAATAAATGCGCCAGAGGGCTGGGAAGCAGTGGCTGAGTGGTGGCTACTCTTGGCACTCCTGTTCCATCGAGGTAGGCTGTCAGCACGGGATGTACACCAACAGATTTTCCCTATAGTTCACTGACAGCACAAAGATGTATTGTCTGCTCTCCTTGCCAACTTCCCTGGATTTTTTCTTTTTCCAGCTCTGCAGAAGCTGGTATGTTTGAATGTGCCTTGGCTTTACCATCCACCCCCTCCAGGCATTTAAATGATCTTTTTATCATCCCAGTCCACAGAGTGTGGCTCCTTTACTCTCTGCCAAAGATCACTCAGTGAATGAAGCCAAACACGATGGTTTTAGAGCTGTGTTGACTCCTAGTGTTGCAGCAATTGTCTGACTACAATGTATTGAGCGTTTTTCTTGTCACTGGGCCATAAAGGCAGCTTGTCCCTGGCTTCGTGTAAAGTTGGCATTTGCAGGTTGATGAGTGGCTTCTGGGGTCTTTTCTCTCGCTGTAAGGTAAGATACTGGATACTTTTGAAGATGAAGAAAAGAGGGCTTCACTATTTTCTGTATTCACTCTGGAAGCCTGTGGTCTGCACTCTGCATTAATGTATCTCATAGAAAACTGCCTGATGTAACATTCAAATTTGGAAACAGGCACTGTGCAAATGTTATGGAGAATGTGCGGTTCTCGAAGCAAGTTAGCACAGACAGTGTTCTTTTGGAGGGGGTTTTATTTTGCATCCTGCTTTTTGGTGTTTGCTCTCTGCTTTCAGAGCTTCTACATAGTCGTAAGCTAGGCTTACAAGTTGTGCAGGTTGTGCATGCAAAAGTATACCTCCTCTAACGGGGATCCATTATATAGTATATATCATGGCTTTGTGTACTTGTAAAAGACATTCTGGCAGATGGCAGTAAGTGTCTTGTTGTACAAATATGGAAAATTTTCTGACAGAGGGCAGTGATGTATTTCGAGGAAGGGGTATCTTTTCCTTATTTGTGCAAATGCCCCAAATAAACTAGCTTTAGTAAATTTAAGAGAGTGAGAGGCTTTTGCCTTGCCTCAATATATGAAGGTAATCAAGTTTCTGTGTGGCCCTACCTGGATATTATTTGGGAGGTGAAAACTCACAGAGGAAATGGGGAGATGGGCCATTAATGGGAGTTGAAGAGGCAGCACTGGGCTGAGCCCCTTCTCTCCAGGAATTAAGGATGATTTCCCTGTCACTGAAAAAGGATTGGTAGTGGCCCCCATGAGAAGTGAAAGCTGGGCCCTGCTTGTCCACAGCATGCTGGATGGAATGGTGGCACTACTGAGCCAAGGGAGAACAAGCCTACTTGGAAGTCTTGGCAACAGATCTCCGAGGCCAGCTTGGCACAAGCTGGGGAACATGCCTCCGAACAGGGCCTTGCCAACTTGGGCACTGAGCATCTTAGCAGGAACCCATAGGGATGTCAGGACATTGGTCCCTCCCCCAAATATTCTGGTTTTTGTAAGCCATTTCCCCCTCCCTAGGACTTCTATATGAATGTCCATGAGACTAAGCATCTCACCAAGTTAAATCTGACATGAGAACAGAGAAATGTGATGTTTCCTGTATCCAAGGCCAGTGGAGCAGTTTATATGCTCTTGACCTGAGAAGAGATGATTCATTTAGCTCAATCACAAAACAGGTGACCCTCAAACAATATGAGCTTGACCTGCATGGGTCCACGTATATGTGAGTGCTTTTCAATGAACACAGGCATTCTACATCAGTGGTTTCGTATCTACAACCAAACGTGGATGGAAACTGCAGTATTCAAGTGTACACGGAAGGTGGACTTTTTGTATCCCTGGGTGCAGCAGGGCAGACCGACTGTGGGACTTGAGTATGTGCAGATTTTGGTATCTGTGGGGTTCCCTGGAACTACTTCCCTGTGGATGCTGAGTGACAAGAGTATTTCCAAAGCAGATGTCTCATGCCAGTTCCTGGAAGCAAGGGTGACTTAGGTGGTCTGTCTTTAGCTTTTGTCCCTTTCTTTAAAATCCCCTTCTCCCATTCAGCTTTTTCCTCTTCTTTAGCCCAGGAACCCAGAACCCATCGGTGCACGCTGGCTGCTCCAGGTCCCTCTTCTTGCAGGAGATGCCCCATGCTGTCCTCCTTGCCTCTCTCCTGACACTATCTAAGCATACATGTCCTTTGACACTTCCCTTCCACACCTGCCTACCCTCTGATAACAAATCCAGGGTGATGCATTCATGATTTAGGGCGAGTTAATAAGTTATCCTACTGTCAAAGACAAAAAGGAATCTGAGACCAAATGAGCAAAGGCTGTGCATTCATGAGCTTGCAGCTGCAAGGGAGCCATCCACTGTCACTTTCATTTCAGCAGGGGTTTGGAGGGGCTTGAAAAGTTTTGTGGACTAAAACGAGGAAGTCTTGAGACAGTCTCTGATTGCTCATTCAATTAGAGTGGCTTTCTGATTGGCCTTTACATTCGGTAGTCTTTAATTGGTTCACTATCCATTTTTACATGACTGGGGAATTTTCAGGCTGGGCAGAAGTGGAAGGGCTTTCCTGCCTTTTCGGGGCTATCTTATGATATGTCTTAACTCCAGAGCGCAGAGTGGGATGTCTGGGCCTGGCAGAGACCACACAGGGCTTCTTTCCTTTATGCAAGAATGTGTCTTACCTCCAGAAATAGTTTGTCACTACTGGGATTCTGTCCTTCCTTCCGCCCTCCTATTTCAACAGCAGCAGTAGCAGCAACAACAAAAACAAGAGAGAATTAAGACAAAACAACTGCTGTTTACTGAGTACTTATTAAGTACAGATACTACAAGTTTCTACAAGTTAAATGTAATGACTCTTGTTTTAATGAAAGAGAGATAGGCTCAGAGAGGTTGAGCGACCTGAGCAAGGGTGTTCAGCTAGTTAGCTAGTGAGAGTCCTAATAGAGACTCAGGCCCGTCTGGTTCTTAACACCATGACATTTCAACTGTACCATTTCCTCATTGCCTAGCTGAGTAGAGAGCCCCATTAGCATCTTCTAGACCAAACCTCTGATCTGTGCCAACTTTAGCACCCCACGAGTACCTCTAGCTTTGCAGTAGAAACTGTGTACTCTGAAGTTCAGCATTTCTTTTTGATTTCAGCCATGGCTGTGTTAGAGACAATGCCCAAGTGTTGTTGGAAGAGGTGGAGGCAGAGAGCCTGGAGAGGCCACGTACGCGGTTGCTACCAGATTGTTACTAAGTGCTTTTGCTGCTGAAATCTGCCACCAGAACATTACATCTTTAGACAGCAGCTTAAAAAAAATTTTTTTTAAAACTTTCAAGAGGAAGAAAAAAATAGTAGGGATGAGTACTTACCTTCCTGACACTCCTCTACTGTATAGCTGAGTGCTTTTCTTCTTGGGTTTTCACCTTGATCACATGACTCCCCGTAGTCCTCTTCTGGACTCATTGCCTTGGTAATTTGGCATTAAGGTAGGATGTAGGGAATTGTGTTGAAACAGCCACCTGGAGTGGGGAGAGTGACAGCAACCATCCAAGAGAAGGTAATGTTCTCTGTAACTGTGTGTCTGATGGGACTTTATTGTACTTTGTGGCATGTCATAAAAATCCTTTCTTCTGTCACTCTCTTGTCCTTAGGGACCTGATACCCTGAGATCCCAGGTGCGAAAGCCTTGCCCTAGAGCTCCCGTCTCACCTTCCTTAGCTTGCACACTGGGCAGGAGGAGGGAAAGGCATTGGAGAATATTTCCAGGGAGTCTATTCACCAGCAGGGTGATTGTGTCTGCAAATGGGGTGTATCGTTAGTACTTGAAAACCACCCAAGGAAACTGGTTTTAGTTACAGTTTACTAAGGGGCCCCTCTGGGTGAAACCAGGAAACTGCAATCAGGTGTTCAGCCAGGGGAGGGGCAGAATAATTAGAAGTTCCCACCACCCCCACCCAGATGCCTGATGAATGGGAATGGGAGGCAGGAGACCAATAAACAGATGTCTCTGTTGTTTGTGAATTTTATTGTGGAGGAGAAAAAAAGGTTACATGTATATCAGAGCAGAAAGCCCATACAAATCACATGTTACTTTTTAGCCATCACCAATCGATTAATTTCTTTTCCAGTGTTTTGCTCTGTTCCTGTTACCTAGAGACGTATACTCCCCTTCCCCAGAGCTCTTGATTCATACTGGGAAAGTGGAAATGATATTTCTTCTCAAAGCATGATGACTCCCAAACTCTTGAGTGTCAAAATCTTAATGATGCTAGAAGTGTCCAGAGCCAATGACGCCCTTGCCTCTTTGGCCACTTGTGATACCAAAAAGGCGATGCCAAAAGGAGGGCTCTTGGCTACACCCCACGCTGTCTGGAGGCCCCTAACCCAGAAACCTGGGCTCTCCGCCCTCCTTCAAAGTGCTCAGAGCAGCTCTGTATTGACCAGATGGCAACCCAGGTTCCCCGACCACTGAGATCCAAATGAAGTCGGCCGACCTCATTCCAGAATCAGTGGGAATACCATCACTCCCAGCCTCCCTAGGGGTCCCAAGTGGGGCAGCTCACATTTCTGCTGCCTTCCTTTGGCTCCAAGCCTCTGCTTTCCTGGCATGATTCAGTTTACAGAGTGTGTGACTGTCCCACATGTGTCTTGTGTCATCTGAGCTGCAGAACGCAGCCCCTTTCCTTGCTTCACAACTCTTCCCCTCATCCTCACCCCAAGGCCCCCATGTGGTCATGGTGACAGGGAAAGCGGGATGCAGCCGCTGGCCGCCTCCCTGCCGATGCGGCTCCAGTCCACCGCAGCGCTCCGGAGCCCTCTACAGCCGGGCTGCTCTTGCGATCCTGATTGGATGTTAAAGCTTGTTCCTGATTGGATGTTATAGCTTGTTCCTGATTGGATGTTATAGCTTGTTGCTGATTGGATGTTAAAGCTTGTTGTTGATTGGATGTAAAAGCTTGTTGCTAATTAGATGCTTTTTGAGTCCTACCAAGGGTATAAAAACTGGAGGAGAACAAGGAAGGGGGGTCAGAAGATCAGAAGTCAGCTGAGCCTGCTGACGGAATAAAGGCTGCTCTCCAACTCTCAGCTTGCCGCTTGGTTATTTCCCTGGTCAAGAGCTGTTACAAGAGCTGTTAACACTCGCAGAGAAGAGCTGTTACACTTGCTGTTAACACTTGCTGGAACAATGGGCCATATCAATTTGCTCGGGCCGCCATAACAAAGGCCACAGCAGAGGAGTTTAGTGATAGAAATGTGTTTACTCACAGTTCTGGAGGCTGGAAGTCCAAGATCAAAGTGTCAGCAGGGTTGGTTTCCTCCGAGGCCTCTCTCCTTGGCTTGTAGATGCCACCTTCCCCATGTGCCTTCACACGGCTGTCCCTCTGTGTGTCTCTGTCCTAACTTCCTTTATCATAAGGACGTCAGTCAGTCTTATTGGGTAGGGGCCCAACTTAAGACCTCACCTAACTTTGATTATCTCTGTAAGGACCCTGTGTCCAAGTACAGTCACATCCTTAGGTACTAGGAGTTAAGACTTTAACATATAAATCTGGGGGACACAATTCAGCCCATAACATTGACTTTGGTGCATATTTGGAGAGATAGAGATAATTGATGTAAAAATGAAAACAACCTAAAATTGAGCAATCTTCTTTATAACTCCTTCATCATTTAAACCATCTTATTTATATAGTTATTTTTGTTTGTATAATTAATTAATTAATTATTTTAAATGTCAGACTATTATGGGGGTAGAATGTTTTGGTTACAAGAATTGCTTTTGTACAGTGTGAGTCAAGCCCCAGACTCCCAGCACGTTGCTTGGCGCTCGTCACTCCTTTTCTGGGTCCCCTCTAGTCCTGTTTGTTTCCCATCTGTCCTCTACTCCCATCCCCTTCCCACTAAGGAGCAAATATAATAAAAAGCCCAAAGTGCTCAGCTCAGCTCCATCTCCACGCACACCAGAGGGCTCACAGAGGTGCTCTGCAGCTCAGTGGACCGTAGCAGTGGCTCAGTCTTTCTCGGTCTTCACCTGCATCTGCTGAAACGGAAAAGGAGCGATTTCCTTCCTCACTGATATGGTTTATGACACTCCCACAGGTCCCCTCCACGGAAGGCAGAGCTTCTGGAGTTAAATTTGGTTTCGGTTCTCTTTTTCTTTTGATTACTAATGTTTTGCTGCATCATAGGGCTTAAATAGTTGAACTAAGTGGACTTCTTATACTCCAAAATATGTCTGTTACAGTGGTTCTCTAAGTATTGTTCCTGAACCAACAGCACTACCTAGGAACTTGCTAGAGAGGCAAATTCCCAGGGCTGTTCCCCCCACCCCCTGACTGAATCAGATTCTGGGGTGGGGCCCCCACAGTCTGTGGTTTAGCACATTCTCTGGGTGATTCTGATGTATAACTCAAATTTGAGAACTACTGAGCTAGAAGATGGGCTTAAAAGACATTCAGACAGAGAACACTGGCCACAAATGCCAACAAATTCATAACTATTTAAAGTGCATGCAAAATATTAATACTGTGTTCTTCCTACAGGGTTGATAATTATATGGAAGTTCAGGGCCTTCCAGGTTGCACCAAGTGAGGCCAAGGAGGAGAGTTGATGGAAATTAATGTTATTGAGAACTGACTGCTTGCTGGCCACTGCTCTAAGTTGTTACATGATAACCACTCATTCCTCACAAGAATCCTGTGATGTATGTAGGTACAGAGCAACTGAGGCACAGAGGAGTTCAGAAGCTTGCTCAAGGACACGCAGCCAGGAAGGGACAAAGCCTGCACCACGGCTGTGTGGCTCTGCTGTTCCCACTCTTAATGCTTTGCCAGACTTTTCTTTTCTGCCAGTCTTTTTTGAAAAGGCACTTTTTATGTCCTGCTTAGTCTTTTCCCATTGGTAGTGGAAGAAAAGGATTAAAAAGACTGTTAGCTACTTTGCTCGGAAAGACAGGAAGCCGAGAAGTTAGGGAGTCATTTCTGCGGGTCTCTTTCTTTGTTTGTAAATAGGAAAGAAACATTACCTGCACTTTGAAATTGGATGAGCGTGGGCTAACGCATGGGTTGAACGTATACTCAATTGAGAATATTTGCTTACTCTTCACTGAGCCTGCGACTGTGGGCATGATACTGTCCTCACCTGTCAAATGGGTATAATAAAATACAATCCGGGGATGCCGTGAGACTTAAAAGAGCCTACATGTGTAAAGCTCCTGGCACAGAGCGAACAATCCAAGAATGAGAATCCCTCGTTGCTTCTTTCTTTATTCTTCGTAGAAAAATTTCCATGGAAAAGTAGAGTTTAGGAATAGGCCATAATTTCATGGAGGACCTCTAGATATAAACAAATAAAAATGGAATTACTGATTCCATACAGTTTCTTTTTAGATTCTGTTCTTCCTCTGGGAGGAGATTTCAAAGCTTCTGATTACTGATATACCTAGAAGGATACAGAGAAAGATACCTTTTGATTAGTTGAGCCTGGTAAAAACCACTGGTCTTGGTCATGGGTTGTAAGGAAGCAGAGGAGCCACTTACCTGTACCCTGGGCATGTGGGCTACTATCTACCGTCAGGACTGGCACACAGAACTGCTTTAGGATAAAATCCTCACCAGCAAACCAAGCATTGCCTGCTCTTCTGAGGAGCTTGTTATGGGCCTATTTAGAATCTGTGCCTTCTAAAACTCTCAAGACCTCTCAGTAGCAAATAGCAGGAACAAGTATTCTTGAGAAGAATGTGTGAGGGAGATTAATTCACCATGCAATTTTTAATTTTCTTAAGCAATCTTGCTTCCAAATCCCTGCTGAACTTAAAACGATCAAGGTAATAAAAAAGCTTTGTCATTTCATTGACCTACCATTGGCCCTCATAAAAAAGTCATCATGTACTTAAAATTTTAGTGTGTGGTTACTAATATCATTTTAACTTTCCATATTCTTTACTTTCTCTACTAATTATATTGCTTTAAAATAATTTTTTCTCAATGACTGTCCAGTGTACACTATATGCAATTCCCCAAGTTTCAAAGAAACTTTCTCCTGGCCTGAAAGATTATTATACTATTATGGACAAAGTGTGTGGCTTTTGTGCTCAGCATTAATGTCCCTTTTTGTCACAGGAATGTTCTGATTCTCCATTTTCAGCCCATGTGCTTTGAAGGTTCCAGGGCATATCACATAATGTAAACTAGCCAGTATGTGCATCCTGCCTTCCTGGCCATGATGATTTATTCAGGAATAGGTCCAAGACCTAAGTCAGGTTTGTCAAGGTCAAGGTCAGTAACACCTTACTTGAGGATTGTAGGAAGCAAATTGAGAGAATTTACTATGGACTGGCTGTTACATCAGTGGGAATATAAATTGCTGAGCCTAATTCTGAAGATCTTGAGAATAAAGCACCAAAGAGAATGTCAAGTTGAGAGCTCATTCCTGCTAACACTGTTTGTGCTGTGACACAGGTCCCACATTAAATTAATTTTATCTATAAACTTTTCAGCTTCTTAAACTGGTTGGGTCAAATTACCAACAATTTAAAATTGTTAAGAGTACTGACTTATACTATTATTTATTAGTACATTCTGTTTGATTAGTTAGAATCATATACTTTTAGACCTGGAAGGAAACTAATATGTCATCCAGCTTAGGAATTGGCAAACTTTTTCTTAAAGGGCCAGATAGTAAATATTTTAGGTTTTGTGGGCTATATGGTCATTGTTGCAACTACTCAACCGTGTCATTGTGGCCAGAAAGCAGCCATAGACAATATGTAAACAAATGAGAATTGCTATGTTCCAATAAAACTTTATTTACAAAATAGGTGGTGGACCCAAGGGCTGTAGTTTACCAATCTCTGACCTAGTAATAGTTGAATTCTTCTCATTTATTTAGTGAGGAAACCTAGGTCTATAGAAATCAAATAATTCACCAACAATGGACTATTTAGTTTCTGATCAAACTGAGAGAAGGCCCTTAACTTCTGACTTTTCTAGTACTCGATGTTTACCCCTTAATGTAGTCTAGCTTGATGTAAGTTTTAAGTTGAATAAGTTTGGGGATAATGCAAAACATGGTTTGGACCTTGAAGCTTTTCCCCCTGAGGCTGGGTGAGATAAAACTTGATTTATGTCCAATAAATTTGGACCAGGTAGACCAGCCTTTGGGAGATTGTCACATGTCTGGTCTGTCTCTGCTTACAAAGAGGTTCACAGGAAAAGATGGGTTCATTTAAGGGCCAGCTTAGACTCTAAGCATTTTCTGGGGCTAAGTTATTTTTATATGGTAAGAATAATTTGGATCTCCTTATTAACTTTTCATTGCTGAATGACAGAATGAGGGCCATCTCATTATCTTCTCATTAGTTCCAAGCATTTATACTTCTTTTCTGTCTTTAGTTTTATTCCAAATCCTCTCTTCCACCCCTTATTTTTCACTCCCTGACTCAGAGATCACATTTTCTGTGAAACCTTTCATTATTGACCTAGTTAATTTTTTGCTCAGTTCTCTCTGGTTGGGCACGTATCTGGGGTATGCCATAAGAATTTGCACTTGTTGATATGTCCTTATGTACTTTTTTCTTCACTGGTGTGTATGTGAGTATTTGCATGAAGGGTCTCTCTCCAAACCAAAATGAACCGCATTGGCTTCTATTTCTTTAGTTTACTGCTCCAGAACAGGGCTCTGATTGTGGCAAGAGGTCTGTAAAGGCTCCCTGACAACTCAGTGCTCCTTGGTGTGCATACGAAACCCACACAATACGGAGCATGAAGTGATCACTCAGACACATGCTGAGGTGCTGTTTCTGGGTGAGAGCAAGAGGATGTCAGATGGTGCCACACTGGAATTATTGTGGTCCTGTGCACTAAAAATATCAAGTTTATGATGTATTCCAAATAGAAAGTGCCCATACCATTACCACAGCCTCTAGAGAAGTTGACTACTCAGAAAAATGTAGCCTCTAAGGAGAAACACCATCATGTAATTTGGTTAGACAGAGAGCTGCAATATTGAGCAACCATTCTTCAGATGACCAAACAAGTAAGGGAAATTTACTTCCAAGTGTTTGCAGATGCTTGAGATGTCAGTTGATAACTTTGAGCGGGTCTGAACAAATTCTCAGAGTGCTTCATGATTTCTTCATAAGGATCTAAGCAAGAAGTCAGCTTTTACACAGAGGGTGTGGGCTGATCAGTGATGGACCCACAAAAGGCTCCCCAGGACCTGGGAGAATATAATGCAGACCAGAATTTTTTTTTTTTATCCACTTTGGTTTTGTTAAATATTTGGCAAATGTTTACGGAGTAACCACTATGTCACAGTGTCATCATGAGTTTCTTGGTAAGAATGAAATGGAGCTAGGTGTGAGAACCCATTCTTCTCTGTGGGGTCTGTTAGATATTCATGTAACAATTCAGTAAATTGTATTTGTTTTCACTGTGGAGTGTTGGACCAGCCTTTTAACAAATTCTTTTGTGGCTTTTAAAATATTATTTATCAAGGAAGATCTGTAGGCATTATATATCTGATTTCATTCAGGTGCCTTGATTAGGTGGTCTTTTCCTGATTTTTATAGCCATAGTTTTGGTGTCTAGAGTACAGATAAGCCAGCTTCCTGCAGTGTGCTATCTTAAGAAGACTTATTTCTGCCTAGGCCTGCTATACATCACACGAGCACATAAACAAACCGCTATCTTGACATATACTTTCATGGTTTTCTATGGAGAAATTCCTGTTGACAATCTTTACTGCTGAAGAGTTATGTCTTGTGTCTATGAAAGGCTAGAAAACAATTCTTCCAGCTCCAGTCATTCATCCCCATATAACATCATCCAGTTCTTCACTTTTCAAAGAAGCATCCTTTTTTCCAGCTGGTTTTAAGAAAGTGAGATCTGCTTTTGCCATGAATTTAGCCCCTGGAGTGCATTAATCCAGATTAAGAATTGCTCCAGAGGGTTGACCCTGGGTAAAGCACAGTCTTGGTTCCCTTCCACACCACCCCCTCCAGCTGTTATTTCCCCCACGTTGAAGGTAGACAGACATGCCATGTCTTCCTGGTGCCCCTGGGCAACACTGTGGCACCACATTCTAGGAGAGCACTTTTTCTGGGAACCAACATTTTTTGAGTGGCTACGGTGTGCCAGGTACTGTATTTGATACTCACAGCAAGGCCATGAGGTAGGCAGTCTTAAATCTAATTTACAAATCAAGAAACTGAGGCTCAGAGAGTTCAAATAACTTGTTCGGCTCAGTCTGACTTGGAAGACTTTGCTTCTAGTACGTTTGCCCAAGAACTTTCTATATATTTTTCTTTAAACACAACCAAATTGGCCTAGACCACTGTTCATTTATTTTTGACAAAGTGTTCGCTTATTTTCACTGATTTTCCAAGCCCATGGTGCCAAGGTTTTCTGCTAAGGTGTTAATGAGCGATTTTCCCTTTCTCAGATGTGTTTTCATTTTAGGAGTTCCCATTCACCTAAGCAGTAACTATTTGCTAGGTTGATACTTCAGTATCAGTGGAGAGGTAGCATAATATAATAGCTACTAGGTATGGGTTCTGTGGGGACCAGTTGTTTGGGTTTAAGTCTGACTCTTCCTCTTCTTAGCTGTATTAACTTGTTCAGGTTGTTTAACTTCTTTTTATTTATTTATTTCTTGTTTAAAAATGCTTATCTTGTTGTGGTAAGAACACTTAACATAATATCTACCCTCAACAAATTTTTAAGTGTGTAATAAATGATTGTTGACTCTAGGCACAATGTCACACAGTTGATTTCTAGGGCTTACCCATCTTGCTGAACTGAAACTTGATGATCTTTGGTTAGTTAATCCCCTTTCTCCATCCCCTCTAAGTTGCTCCATGCCTGTGCCTCCTTTTGTCAGTGTCATTGTTGTGAGACATAGGAAGTGTTCAGAGATGTTCTTTGAGAGAGCAGGAGTGACGAGGCAGGCACATACTCTGTGTCAGGCACAGGGAATGCCCAGAGTCACATGAGTCAATTCAGATCTCTGATGATATAACTTTGGTTACTTCGGGGAAGATTTGTTTGGCAACAGCAAAAATATAATGAAATAGCTGAAATGTACACAACACATATCATATGTCAGGCTTGAAACTAAGAGCTTTACGTGAATTATCTCATGTAGTCCTTGACAATTGCATGAGGAACATTATTCCCATTTTACACGGGAGGGCCAGAGGGGCAGAACCGGGATTTGACTCCCAACAGTCTGACTGCAGAGCCCACCTGTACTGAACCCCGGCTGCTTGCTGGGGTGTTTGCCTGTGCTGCCAGCCCGGCGTCCTCACACAGCTGGCTCTCAGGGTCCCTCAGTGTCCCCCCTCCCTGCCCCGGCCCGCCATGCTCTGGCTTTATGTCCCATATTAGTTCACAGTGACATATTGCCAACTAGAAACACATTTTTTTTTTTAAACCAGTGGGGTCTGTGATTCAAGAGCTTTGTGCTGATGAGCAATGGGACACCTGGCTGAGGCTGCTGTTTGCAGAAGGGATACACAGGGAGGAAGTACAAGGAATTCGGCCAAATGTGAATATTTATGTTTTTCCAGATAATTAACTATGGCAGCTTGCAAGTGAAATATTTGCCAGTGCTTGTGAACATTACCCAGTGTAATGTTATCTTTTGATTAAACAACATATGTTCTTCAATGATGCATATGGATGCGTGATAAAGAGAAAGGTACCAAGATGCTCATAATTCTGAATTTCTTAGATTTGGTGGGTGTCAGCCAGCTTCTTATGTATTTCAGGACTTTCAAGGGAGAAAGAGAGGATAGAATTCTGTTGATTTTGCATTGTTCTTTTTCTAACCCGCCTACAAACAATATTGTCAGTGTTAATAATGTCAGTAAAGCTACACGGAAAGAGTGCTGGGTAGTAGGAAAGAAAATGCACAATTTCATGACTTAGGTTTTGTTTTGACTCCTCAATGAAACTTGTTTTCTAGGTCAGTGGATCTTAAACTTTAGCCATATCAGCATCGCTTGGTGGCCTTGGTAAGCACAGGTTGCTGGCTCCAATTGGAGCCTCTGATTCAGTAGGTCTGGGGTGGGGCCCAGGAGTCTTCATTTCTAACAAGCTCCCCGGTGCTGCTGGTGCTGCCGGCCCAGGGGCTACATTTTGAGAACCACTAACACAGTGGATTAAGGTTTGGATTGTGCAGAACAGCATGCAAAGATATAGGTTGACCAGAGATCCCACTGTGATATCCAAGATGTGTTTATTCTAACATACACTGGGAGATTCACACATATTTTTATTTATCAAGGGTAAGCGTGGTTTGATGAAACAGTATCTGGCATAAAATCAACTTGTGGTTAGCCAAAAATTGTAAACCAGACCCTTGTTATGAACTTGCAAGTTGTTTTTCTTGCTGCTGCCATCAGCAGATCCTCAGAAACACACAAACGGCATCAATTAAAAAGTGCCCATCTGTGGGCGTCACCGTGCCCAGTGGAGCCTTTGTCCTCTGTTCTGATTGGTCCCTTGGTTGGCACTACTGTCTCCATTCACAACTATTTTCTGCAACAACTCAGCTCTTCACGTGCTTAAATTCTCAGGAAAAGCACTTTCCTAAGGGTGGAACCATTGCATAGTTTTCTTTTTGTTATTTTGAGTGATATTATAAATATTTTAGCACGGTTAAAAATATTACACCGTATCTAACTCAAACCAAATCTAACATGAAAATATGACAACCAGATTGTCTGTACCATGGCTCACTGAGTAGTGTCCTATGATCAACAAATATATTTCTGGAATAAGTCAAGTCAGACCCAATTTTAAATAGACTTTAAAACCGTGGCGCGCCAGCTCCAGCATGGTTAGAGACAGAACTCCCCTAGGACTTACGGACTCCTCTTCATACAACCTCAGGGATCGAATCAGAGTCATCCTCCTGGTGTCGACTTTAATTCTCTTTTCTGGCCTGGGGCATCATGAATGACATGTCAACTTTAATCGGCAGGTGAATTGTCCAGGCTGTTGGATTCTGAGGTGAGAACTTTGAACATCTGTAGAACAACATGGGGACATTGAAGGGGTTAAAAATCTGCTGCTCTGGCACATTGACTATTTTGAGTTACAGGCACTTGAGAACCAGCAGGTGCAAGGAGATCACTCTGACCTTCGTCTGTCTCTTAAAAAGCGGGAGACGAAATTCCCACGTGAAAGATGTCCTCCTTATTCTGGAAAGAAAGTGTCATTCTTATCATCAGGATGGGAAGTTGAGGGTGAGGGAAGTCTGTACAAACAGACCTTATTAGACTAATTCTTATTCTCCTAGCCAGTTCTCCACCCAACTCACTACCCCAGCCCAAGTCCCTTTGCCTTGTCATATTTTCATAATTTGCTATTCTTTGTCTAATTAAATATGTAAGTGTTTATCTCTAACTTTGTCTTTGTGTCTTCATGTCCTTATGAAGGCTCTTGTGCCACATAAAACTTACATAAAATAAATTCGTATGCTTTTCTCCTGTTGTCTGTCTTATGTCAATTTTATTTGCAGGCCCAGCCAAGAAACCCTAAAAGGGTAGAGGTAAAATTTTCCTCCCCTACAAAACTGAGGTATATAACTAACAATTTTGCCCTGGCCAGTGGTTCTCAACTAGGGGCCATTTTGCCCTCTCTCAGGAGACATTGGCAGTGTTTGGAGACATTTTTTTTTTTGAGACAGAGTCTCACTCTGTTGCCCGGGCTAGAGTGCCGTGGCATCAGCCTAGCTCACAGCAACCTCAAACTCCTGGGCTCAAGCGATCCTACTCCTGAGTAGCTGGAACTATAGGCATGCGCCACCATGCCCGGTTAATTTCTCTCTCTCTCTCTCTCTCTATATATATATATATATATATATACATAGTTTAGTTGTCCAGCTAATTTCTTTCTAGTTTTAGTAGAGACAGGGCACTCTTGCTCAGGCTGGTCTCTAACTCCTGAGCCCAAACGATCCTCCTGCCTCGACCTCCCAGAGTGCTAGGATTACAGGTGTGAGCCACCACACCCGGCCATCTGGAGACATTTTTGGTTACACCTGGGGAGTTGCTACTGGCATCCGGTGGCTAGAGGATGCTGGTAAACACCCTGCAACGTGCAGGAGAGCCCGCAGTGGAGAACTGCCCAGCTCCAGTGTCCATTGTGCTGAGGTTGAGGAAACCCTGGCCTGGGGTATATGGGCCGGGAGCTGAGATGACCTCGCTTCATTACGTGCCTCAGAAAGGGCAAGTCAGTGCAGCCTGTGGTGTCTCTATTTGCAACTGAAGTACCCAAGAGACTCTTACAGTGCTCGGGGGCACCTGGGGCTGTCAAGCCAGCCGGGTGGAAGACGTGGGCAGGTAGGACAGTCTGTTCTGGCCCTTTTGTGAGGCAAGGCTTCTGCCATCATCCCTGAGGACGGAATCCAGCCCTTGCCAGCAACACAGCGTTCAATTCAAAGTCTGAGAAACAAACAGGCTCTTTCCTGTTATCATCGTGTGGAGCTGTGGAAGTCATTAAACTGCATTTCGAAGGCAGAATGGTGATTTCTTTCTCTGAAAACACCGTGTTCACTTAATTTATTCTGACTGGATGTGGAGCTACTCAGTGCTGGACAGTGTGTGGAAATACATGCCTAGTCCTCATTATCTCTAATGGGAGTTTCAAAACGGCTCACAGATTTAGTGTCCTATTTGGTCTGACTTGTATAACACCTGTCAGTAGGCTGCTTTCCTGCTATGTCATTAATATTTAAATGATGCGACTTAAAGGTCAAACTGTGCCTACAGCAACATTAAAATATAGCATTCCGTAGACGGTGATGCAAGGGACTAGGAGTGGAGACTTGTAGGAAATAGCCAAAAGGTAACAGTCCTACTGAGGAGAGAGAAGAAGCCACAAATATTTTCATTGCATTAATATAATTAATAAATTAAGGAATCTGCTTCTTTTCTTTTTTCTGGACAGAAGTCTATGTTGTTGGGTTGAATTGTGGCAAAGCCAACCCGCAGGGGATGAGGTCTATCGAGACTAGCTCTGAGTGAACAGGAGCAGTTGGGAGGCTTGCCTCAGGGTCCCCCCAAGGCTCCTGCCTGTCCCCTTTCCTTTGCCTGTCACTTACCCCTTCTCTTCAGTGCCTCCCTTCTTGGTCCTCTGTCCCCTTTACCTTCAGGTCTCCTCACCTGGGAAGTGCCTTGGCTCAATCTGTAGACCTTTGCCCGCTGTGCACCTCACTCTCAGTAGAGGGCGCTAGTCCCTGCCATTGTTACTTTGGAAAGGAGCTCGGCCGTAGTCTGAATGTTTGTGTCCCCCCAACATTCATACGTTGAAACCTTGACTCCAAAGATACGATATTAGGAAGTGAGGCCTTTGGGAGGGCTCTACCCTCATGAATGAGATTAGTGTCCTTATAAAAGAAGCTCAAGAGAGACTCCTCACCCCTTGCACCATGTGAGGACACAGCAAGAAGGTACCATCTATGAACAGGAAATGGGCCCTTTCCCAGACACCAAATCTGCCAGTAACTTGACCTTGGACTTCTCAGCCACTAGAGCTGTGAGCAATAAATTTCTGTTGTTTGTAAGCCACTTAGTCTCTGGTATTTTGTTATATCAGCCAAACAGACTAAGACAAGTTCATTAACAAATTTACAAATGATGTTGATATAGAAATGGTAGTAAATATTTGCCAGTATTTTGCAACTCAGCATCCTTCTACCACCCCTTGCTTCTATTGGGTCTTGGTGTTATAGTAAATCCAGGTGCCTCGCTCCCTGATGAGTGACAGAAGATTTACATTGTCCCCCCTCCAATGGGGGAGACTTAGAAGGTAGGATAAATGCACCCCAGTGGCCTCACTGTGAGCACAATATTCCTGCTTCTTTGAGCTCTACATCTTTCTTGGTTCCCTCTGTAACTAAGCCTGGTTTTATGGTGGTTCATTGATTCTCTGACCTTCCTAGTTCTGTCCTTCCAAGAACTTTCTTTTGCCTAATAAAACAGAATTTTGGTGAGACTTATCTGAGAGTTTTATCTGAAGACCAAAGCTGAGAAGCAGTATTTGACAAATACTCCACAAAATCAAGCTAGTCTTGCAACCTTTAGCCCTTCAGCTACCTCTTGCCTTTGTAAGAAAGGCTGTATTGGTTTCCTGTTGCTGCTGTAACAAACTTTAACAAACTTGGTGGCTGAAAACAACACATTTATTGTCTTATGGTTCTAGAGGTCAGAAGTTAAAAATGGGTCTCCTGGGACCAAAATCAAGGCTTCGGCAGGGCCATGTTCCTTCTGGAGGCCCTGAAGGAGAACTCTGTTTCCTTGCCTTTTCCAGCTTCCAGAGGCTGCCCGCATCCCTTGGCGTGTGCCCTGCTTCGATTTTTGGAGCTAAGAACTGCATCCCTCCAACCTCTGCTTTTGTCTTCACATCTGTCTCTGCCATTGACTTTCCTGCCTCCCACTTTCACTTATAAGGACCTTTGTGATTACACTGGGTCCACTCAGATAATGCAGGATCATCTCCCCTGGCAAGATCCTTAGCCACAGTTGCAAAAATTCTCTTTTGCCATATAAAGTCACACACATTCATAGGTTCTGGGAATTAGGAAGAGACATCTTTGGGGAGCCATTATTCTGCCTACCACAAAAAGGAGAGGATTTCTTTTTTTCAGATTTCTTTCCTGTATAATTTTTCTTTGCCTTTCTCCTTTTTCTGCACTTTTTTTTTTGTTGTTGTAACATAAGACACAGATCCAGAAAATCAAAACATTCAGCCTAGTGAATTATTAAAAGGCAAACACCATTTTAACCACCATCCGGTAAAGAAACAAAACTTTTCCAACTGTCCCGGAAGCTCTGTATGTGTCCCATCCCAGAAGCGGGCCCCTCCCTTCCTCCAAAGATAGTCTAACTTTATAGTAACTGCATCTTTGCATTATTTTATGGCTTTATCACCCAAGTGTGCATCCAGATACTATAGTTTAGTCTTATTCATATAAAAAACTTGACATGCTTTTAATCTCTTTTAATTCACAAGTTCCATCCTACCTCTTTCTTTCCCTTACAATTAGTCTGTTGAGCTTTTTGACCAGTACAGCTTCCCACAGTCTGAATTTTGCTGATTGCATATGCAAGGCACAGTTCAGAGGCTTGATGCGACTTAGCTCGGATCCCTTTGGTGGTGATGTGTTCTTTCACCAGGAGCCACGTCATGTCTGTCTTTTGTTCTTTTGATGTCACTGTTCTTGCTCAAATCCCAGATTCATTAATTTATTAGAGGTTACAAGACGGTGATGTTCTAATGACATCATTTTGTTTATACTGGTTGAAGGAGGAAAGGGTTTGTGGATCATGAATTTTTGTGGATATGGCCCTTTACAACCACCCTACCCACTGCCTGCAAAGTCGTGTGAGGACGGTTTTTAGAAAACCCCTCTAGATGCATTCAGAGTGCAGGTCTCATAAGCTCTCCCTTTGCTGCTGCTAGAATGAGGACATGGAAGAGCCCTCAGGAGAACCTGAGCTGTCCCTTAGAGTTTGGGGTGAAAGTGATAAAGACAGAGGCTGGTTGGCGCCGCAGCTGACAGCAGGGTAAGGATAGAGGGCTGCAGTGGGCAGCGAGTCATGGCTCCAGTGGGCCATGTGGACCCTGTGGAGGGTAGTTGGGCTAGAGCCATGCTGGGGTGCCCTGATCCATGGGGGCTGCTCACTTGGACCAGGAGACTCCAACACAATCAAGCACTGTGAGCAGCCGTGTTGGAATGGGATCTGAGAGGCAGCCACATGAGATGAGGGAAGCAGACATTGCCTGTGACTGTATGGAGGTACCTGTGGGTAGTCATCAAGGGACCCTCAAAAGTCCCCTCCCAGAAAAGAGTTGCATTTGTGTATCTGCCACGCAGATCTTTTCACCTTTACCTTTTGTATTAACCTGGAGAACCAGAAGCAGAGCAGCGGGAAGGAGGAAGCGTGCAGGAGGCAGGGGAGAGAATGTTGGAAGAACAGAGCACACCCACCTGTTGCACCCTGACAGCTGTCTACACATTTGTGTGTCTTCCCTGAGCTGCCGGTGCGGGTAGGAGCCCAAATAGGGGTGAGAGACTAAAGTCTTCATGCTAGCAAGTTGGACTAGACTGTACATGCCTGAAAACGACACTGTTCACTAATACCTAAGGCAGACAGCTGTAGGGTCTGGCTAAGTTGTTGCCAGGGGTGGAGGAGGAAGCCTGATAGAGAATATTTGTGGGGAGAGGAATAAAATGTCTTTTTCTTGATTGAACCCTACCAATTTTTAAACTGCTTTCACTTGAGTTACTCAGATTTAGTTACCAGAGTTTGTTCCTGGGGTTGAAACTAAAGCACCATGCAAAATACAAGTGTTTCATGCCTCTCAGAGGTATTTGCATTGCAATTCAGCATAACTTTTTAAATTCAAGGTTAGACTTTTCTGACATCCTTTACAAGGTGGGAATGTGGGAAGAGGATGATCTTTTTAGAGAAGAATGTTTACTCCTTCACATGATAAAACACACTTAATCTCTCCTGTGCTTTGAGTATTCCATACCTTGCCTAGTGCTGTTGGAACAGGAGTGGGCAGGAAGGCCCACCACCCCGGCCAGCTGTGCTCTGTGGCTCTGTCTGTGACCTGCACACGGCTCCTACCTTGTCCACGCGGGCTGCTATAAAAAAATACCATAGACTGGGTGGCTCATAAACAACAGGAACCTCTTGCTCACAGTTCCGAAGGCCAGGAAGTCCAAGATCAAGGCACTGGCAGATTTGGTGTCTGGTAGGAGCTGCTTCCTGGTTCATAGATGGTGTCTTCTTGCTGTGTCCTCACGTGGTGGAAGGAGAGAGCTAGCTGTCTAGGGTCTTTTCAATAAGGGGACTAATCCCACTCATGAGGGCTCCCCTTTCATGATCTATTTTGGGGGGAACATAAACATTCAGACCATAGCAACCCCATTCTAGGTTACTTAATGACTGTAAGACCTAGTTTCCTTATTTGTAAAATGAGAATAATATAAGCATATATAATTGTAAGAATTCAATGACATGACATGTGTGGAACAGTTTTTTAATCTGTAAAGGGGTATGCAAGCAGGGAAGATTTTTTAAAATTTAATTTTTGAATAGGTAATATATTTACATGCTGTACAATACTCAAAAAGGTAGAAAAAGTTCCCTTTATTCTTGTCTCTCCTCAAGCACTCAGTTCTCATGTCAGTCTCTACAGGTATTCACTGCTATTACATTTTCTTTATGCATAGACAAGCAAATACCACCATATATTCTTATTTTTATCCCTCTTTTTATTCAAAGCTAGCATACTAAATACTTATCTTTCTGCAACTTGTTTTTTTTCTTTCTACTTAAAAATATATCTTGAATATGCTTATATATTGATATAGAGCTAATTCTTTATTTTAACAGCTGGTTTAATAAGTCCTTTATTTATATACGTCTAGGTTGTTCCCAATATTTTCTTATTCAGATAAAGCTGCAAAGAAGCTGTGTGTGTGCGCAGGCATACATGCCAGAAGCCAGTTCTTCATAACTTTTAGAATAGTCTTGGTCTAGAGTTGCATTTCTCTCCTTGGGGCACAATGAGCCTGCCCCTAGGGAGAAGGGACTAATATTACTCCTTCTCAAACTTTAGAGCACTTTTCTCGTCCAAAGGATGGGCATAATAACATCCACCCACAAAGCTATTGTGAGACTGAAATGAGATTGGAACGGAGTTCCCAGCACACAGGCACTCTATAAATGTTAGACACATGGCTGTTCTGCTAGCAAGGATTTCTGATGGCCCTTTGCTCAATTCAATTCACTATTACGAAGTGAAATATGACAGGGGCCAGAGGAGCAGTAGCTGAACAAAAGCATGTGTGCACAGCCATTGTTCATAGTTTTGTGGTCTCAGAGGCCCAATGGCTCCACTTCTTAGTTCTGGGTAAACATGTTTGATGCTGGGACAGCTCGCCCTGCCGCCCCCCTAGAGGTGAGGCGGTTAGGTGGCTTGTGGGAAGGCACAGGGCTATGAAACAGCAGAGCATGTTCAGGGCAACATTAAGCAGCTGCTGGGGAGGGGGAGTGAGAGAGAGGCAGAGGGGGTAGCTGAGCAGCGAGGTCAAAGAACCAGGCAGTGAACAGACCATGCTAGGTCTTGATAGCCCAGCTTAAGGTTTTAAACAGTTTCAAAACCTATGGGAGACCATGGAGGATTTTAATCAAGAGTGTGACTTGAAGTGTGTCTGCATTTGCATGTAGAAAGAGCACTCTGCAACGGGCGGAAATAGACGCAAGGGGAAGAGATCAGGCAAAGAGCAAGGCTAGTGGCCTCCCTGGAGACAGTGACAGTGGGAACGAACCGTGTGACCCCTCAGAGTCAGAGTGTGGGAGCTGGTGGTGGGGAAGGGAGAAGGCAGGCGGCAGAGTCTGGATGACTTCCTGGTCTCTGGCTTCGTGGCCGCGTGGATGGCAGCACATTTCGTGAGTTGATTGCACTGGAAGAGAAGCCGGTGCTGCACGAAGGCGGGAGGAGTTCCGTGCAGCGGTGAGCTAGGGTGGCCCGAGGGCCTCCCACATGGAGATTCCAGGAGGCGATTTGACATGTGGGTCTGGCTCAGGAGAGAGAGCAGAGCTAGAATGGCACGGACCAGTCTCCTCATTCGCTTGCTATTGTTATTTATTTTTTGGGAAATGTTATTTTCTTTCTTTCTGCGCCCTCTCCCACCCTTCCAACGCTGCTTTTTCCCTAGCATGGAGACCATGCCCCGCAAGCCCTGGTCCTCCTAGCCTGGTATTTCTCACCCCGTGGGCCGTTGGTGACTATCACTACCTGCCTACTGGAATAGAGACTGGCCCCTCACACCTGAAAGTAGGAAGCTGGTATTTCTAGCCTCTGATGGATGCTGAGTCCACTGACTGCAATCACATGAATGAAGAGATAGATTAAATGTTTCCTCCTTTGATTACAGGAATAATTATCAATTATGCAGCTGTTTGTTTCATCAGCATATCAGCAGGTCTCCTGACTGGAATTAAACTGTGTCCTTTCAAAGCATCCACGGCAGATTTGTGCCCTCCCTCTCACTCACACGTGCCCACGGTTTCTTCATCTAATGGAATTAATTAACTGTTGTCCTCTCCCTTCCCTGCGAATGTCTACGAAACTGTAGGCACAGGCCCTGGTAAGAAACCCGGTTGTAGAGAAGAAAGTGAAAGTCCTTTCCATGTGTCTTCTCGAACATTGCAGAACAGGCACTGCGGCATAAATCTCCCCAAATTCATCAGTTCTGGCATATCGTCAAAGAAGAAGACAGAGTTTTAACGGGGTGAGTGAATTTCCGCCAATTCAATAGCCCCTTTGAAAAAACCCTCACATTTTCTGCTGCCATAGAAACCACCTCTTTCAAGTGGATTGTAAATAAAAACAGGGCCCTCTGGCTTCATGTTTAGATTGTATGTGTATTCTGTTTTCAATATGAAAAAGTACACCTTATTTCTCTCCGAGGTGTCTGGTCTGTTGATCTTATTCTCGTTGTGCCTGATTGTAGTCATTGGGAAAACTTAAATTAGTCTTTCTAGGCTAAGAGATAGGAAATGCATGGAATTTAAAGGTGCCAATATTCATTTTAATGTGGGCTTCGTGTTCCTAAGAGCAGATGAATCATGGAAAAGAATAACAAAAAACCCACTCCCTCTTTCCCTAAGCACGGAAGGCAGTGTCATAGATCTGTGCGGAATTGCTCACAGAACTCCTATGACATGAAGGCTGTTCCTGTTTTGAGACATTTCATCTGTTTATCACAATCCGTTTTGTGAGGAGAATCAAGTATTTCATTACAGCAGATGAGGGCTGCCTTCGGGTGGATGTTTGCCCTTTGCAGATCCGTCTTGGGTTTTGACTGGCAGTTGTTGAATTAAGGAGGGGAGCAGGGTGGCGGGGATTGCTCCTGCCGTTGGGTGACACCCGCCAAACACCGACAGCGACAGCAAGGTATTCTGGGAGTTCTAGGACGTGAAAGCTTTTTTTACTAACCTTTAGGTAAAGCAAAATGTGATTTTGTACATTTAAAATGCACCTCAGGAAAATGTCACCTTCAAAAAACTGTCGATTTACCCTTGGATTTAGTTAAATGTTCCTTTTTTGCATTCCTGTAGACTCCATCTTGTCACTCAAAGAATATTGAAATTATCTGTTTATGTTTTGTCTCACCCACCAATTGTCCACTTATAAAGGACAGGGACAGTGTCTTATTTATTCTTGTACCCCCATGCCCAATCTAGCGTCTTGTACACAGTAGATCCTCAATAAATATTCTTCAAACTGAACTTAAATGAGTTGAACAACCATACCCCATGACCTGGAGTGAGCTTCCCAAGGGCAGATGCAGTGTCTTATTTATCTTCGGAATAATTATGAAGATAATAGCTAATATTTATTGGCTGCTTTCATGTATTATTAATTCTAATCCTTGGTCAATTCTACAAGGTACATTCTATTTTTGTCCCCATTTTCCAGATAATGAAACTGAATCAGAAAAGTCATTTACTTGAGTGTGTGCTGTTAGTAAGTGGTAGATCTGGGATTTGAATCCAGACCCTATAATTCCAGAGCATGCGGTTAGTGCCGTGATGTTATGCTGCCTACTAGTAGTTTTTTGTTTAGAGAAGATATTAATAGATGTTTCTTGAATAATAATAAGTGTCATAGAAATCCTGGAAGCCCAAAGTCATCAGATGTGTCAGGTTTTCTCTTTAGAAGTAGTAGATGCCTCATTTCTCAGGGTCCCCCTGGATGATATTTAGAACACTACTGTAATTGTGGAAGGTGTTCACAAAAACTCTGGTTCTCATCCTTCTAGAGCTATAGCAGAATTCACTTCCCCATTGAGTTCTGTTAGTCATGGCCATATGCCTTGCCTTAGCCAATGGAATTTGCGTGGAAGTGAGATGTGTCACTTTTGGGCAGAAGCTTTGAGGGTCAGCATGCCCTTTGCCATGTTCTCTTCCCCCTGTAGCAGGGAATGTGGACATAAAGCCCAAGATGGTGCCTTTCTCAGCCTGGGTCCCCGAGTGACGTCAATACAGAGCCCCTCGACCATCCATGCTGGTCATGTGTTGTGTGAGGGAGAGACGAACCTTTCTGTGTTGTAAGTCATTGACACTGGGAGTTGCTTGTCAGTGTAGCATAACCTCGCCCATCCTGCCTCGTATGAATATCCAATGCTAGCGCTTCTCTGAATTGAACCATCTGGATATCACTGGCAGTGGTGAGTGGTCAAGGTACAGAAGTTCTTCAGAAGATCCCTAGCAATTCAGCAAATATTAAATTGTTTCTCCTACTATTCCCATTTAGACTTTAGGCAAAAGAGGCTTGTTTTAACTAGGAAGTTCTTGATGGCTCCTATTAGACATAACTCCTTTTGAATTAGCATGGTTGCTTTTCTGTGTTTGGCTGTGTCTTAGATTGAGTTCCTTAGAGACAGACCCAGAGATAAAGATTAATGCTCAAGTGCTTTATTAAAGAAGGGCTCCGAGGGGAGACCAGGAGGCCTTGAGGCAGCAGGCGAGGCCAGGGCGTGGTCTCAGTTAAGTCTTCAGCATGATCCCAGATCATGGTAGTTAAATTACATTTCAGTGTTTTCTAACCTGGAAGCAAAGGAATTAGGCTCCCCTGCTCCCTCACTTGACAGTCATCAGTTAATAGTTGTCCCGTGGGGGGTGGGAGTTAAACTCCTAGGCATTGGCTTTCTGGCAGGCAAAGGTCTTCCTCCAAAGAAGATGTGCAGGTAGGTGTTGGCTTTTGAAAGCACACTGAAATGAGGAGGAAGAATATGCACGAAATAGTCAATTGGGGGGAGAGGGGCATGGGCAATATATGTAACAGTAATATTTGTACCCCCATAATATGCTGAAATAAAAAAAAACAGTCAATTTTTCAGCATTTCTTAGTTTAAGCCCATTTTTAACTATCTTTGCTTAGACATCCGTAAAGGAGAAACCAAAGATTGGCTTCTGCATTTGTGTGTGACAGTGACAGACAGAGAGTCACAGAGATGCAGAATGACCTTCCTGTCATCAGGGAGGCGGTGGTGATGAAAGATGAAGTTAGCGCTTACGACTTCTGAGTTCGGTGCCAGTCGGAGAACTGTCCACCAGCTTCTGGACATTCTTGGCATCAGAGTTGAATGTTCAAACTGTAAGTGGGCTCTACTTAATCAAATCTGACATGCAGAAGTCTAAATAGACCACAAAGACAAATTAGGGTATGTCTAGTCACGTTAACCAAGCATTTGCTAAACTGAAAGAGCAAATACCAGTAGTCCTGGAGACAGTCTCTGAGATATCAAAAATAATAATCTCATTGTGTAGATTATTTTGAAAAAAAGGTTTACCAAATAAAGGTGGAGGTTTTCTTTCTCTTTAGGTTTTTAACAATGACTTATGTGGGGATCATAGTGTTGTTATTCTAGATGGGATGTGGAGAAAATGACCTTTCAAGATCACTCAGATGTGATCACACTGCAACAAACTTGGGATTCCGCCTCAGTGTGATCAGAACTGTTTATGTACCACACCAGGCAATCCATGAGCATTATGGCAGGGACACAGACACTGACAAATGTGTGAATCACAGCACTGTGTTTGTGCGACTTCTGTTTTATACATCTGTCACAGAGAAAGAATGAAGCCTGTGATTATCTTTATCTTAGACTAGCAAATGAACGTGTAAAAATCGGGGAAAAGGCAGACATTGTATTTACCAGAAACTCATAAACCACCAGAAGCTGTAAGTAAATGTGTGAAAATCAATTTCTTACTGCTTGGGAATGTTAGCAACATTTCAGTTGTAACTGCAAATAATGTGAGATTTAAAAACACGTACCAAATATGCTTCTGTTTGGAAATGTTTTAAACTTTGGTCTTTATCAATAGCTCTAAATCTCTTCACTCCATAAAAAGTTCTGACATTTTATTTCCAAAATATTCTTTTCTCCTTCTGGCACACTGCTCTTCTGCTCCCTTACCTGCTTCTATAACAAACAATCATACAAACAAACAAAAGTCACCCCAAACCGGTAGAGTTCATTGTGCTGTACTGGCTCCAACTCAAAAGTTGTCTGAACTTCTAGCAGAATCATTTTCAACATACTGTATTTTGCTGTTCAACTATCATACTTGTTGTGGTTCTGTTTTTCTCTTTGAGATGGGGGTGTAGCAGAAATAAAATTCACCTTTTATTATAATTATGTTTAATCAGCAAGGGAACATGGCCATGCATTTGGCTTTTTTTCTTGCAGCTCTCGGATTCCCTTTCTCTTTGTGGAGTCTTATTGGGTGAACTCTGTGGCACCTGCCACAGAGAAATTGTGCCTCTTGCCACTCAATGCAGAAGGTGCATGTATAGTATGGTCCCTAGGAGGTTGGATTAACGGGAAGTAGAGCGTTAAAGCTGATGGATACAGGTAGATGTGGGCATGGTGGTTCAAAAGTATGTCTGCAAATTCTTCAATTCTCTTCTCTTCGAGAGCTGTAGCTTAGTCTCAGTCTTCCCTCCTCTGCCTGGAGTGTGGGCTGGACTTGGTGACTTGTTTATGAAGACTAGAATAAGGCAAGAGTGATAGTGACACTCTATGACTGCAGAGGCTAGGTCATAGAAAGCACTGTGTCTTTTTCCTTGCACATGCTTGGGCTCTCTCTGTCTCTCCATTTTCCATCCTTCCCATCTTGGTCTATGTCCTGGGAGGCTGCCCGCTATGGACTGTCTCAACTGGGCTCTCTTGTTCTCTGGTTTCTGTTGGCTTTGGGCAGCAGGCAACACCAGCAGGAGATCAGAGAGTCGGGGGAGAGAGAGGCCAGGGGACTGGCCAGCAGGCTAGCAGTGGCAGTATCCATTCACTGAAGGCCAGAGGTCCTGCTGGCAGCCTCCCCCTACTGCTAAGTCAGGCCTTTAACTCTCTAATTGCCTCTTCAGTTCTAGGAGCAATAGGGGCTCCCTACAATTGCTGGCCTTGGGGTGACTTGCCATCTCTTCTTGGTTTCCCTTAACTCTGTTCACACCCTGAAAATAGTTCTCGATCGCCCTTTTGAATATGTTATCTGTTCCTTGCTAGGCCCTGACTGACACACCCACCTGGGCTTTCTTTGGTGTTCTCCGTTGCTCATATAACACTAAGTGGAGAGAATTGCTTTGGCTTTGAGGATTGTGACTACTATTTCTACTACTGCTTCTATTTCTATTACTACTACTATTTATTCTTTATCTTCTAACTTTTCTTTCTTATTTTAGCACTAGAAACTCCTTTCTGAATGAAATTTTATGCTGAACCCAAGATATAAAATACATATAAAGAGAGACCTGCTCAGGTTGAAGGGGTGAGGAGGGCAGGAGTCCCATCAGTATCATCTTCTCTTCCTCTTTCCTCTGAGAGCATCCCTTGAGGTAGCCTGAGCAATCACAGGATTATGTGGAACTCAGTTTGAAAACTAACACTTTAGCATGTTACAGCTGCTGGGAAGGAATTTCCAGATGTGGTTCTGACTATATTACTTCTTTGCCCTCTATCTTCTACTCTTCCCTGCTATCCACCACCTCAGATCTCAAACTCTGAGCTTCTCTTCCACAAATGTGAACACTTTGATAAAAACAGCTGTCATTTATTTGAGCAATTATTATTTACCAGGCACTATGCTAAAGTCCAAAACTAATCCTGCAATATAGGTATTTTCATTCCTATTTTACAGATGAAAAAATAGAGGTTCAGAAATGTTGAATGACTTCCCCAAGGTAATACAACTAGTAAATGGAAACTCCAGGGTTCAGATTTACATCTGCCTGACTATGCAAGCTCATGACCTTAACAACCACCTACTGGTACCCTCATCTCCCTCTTTCTTCTGAATTTAATTTAACCCTCATCATGACCCTGACCCTTAGCTTTTCCCTATTCTCTTCAGTTCTATCTTTGTTTGGATTCGCTTATCCAGAAACCCTTAGTTGTCTGTGTCATGCCTTTATCAGCGCTCAACGGTTTCTTATTCTCGAAACCCTTAGAAATGTGGTCCTCAACTCCGGGTTGCAGCCCGGTGTTGGTCCATGGCCTGCTAAGAACCGGGCTGTGCAACACGGCCTGAGCTCTACCTCTCCACTCCCTCCAACCCCTTGGTAGGAGGAAAAATTATCTTCCATGAAATTCAGGAAGTGGGCCGCACAGCAGGAGGTGAGCGGCAGGCTAGCCAGGGAAGCTTCACCTGTATTTACAGCCACTGCAGCTGTTCCCCATCGCTCGCATCACTGCCTGCGCTTTGCGTCCCCTCCTCCCACCCTCCATGGAAAAACTGTCTTCCATGAAACCAGTCCCTGATGCCAAAAAGGTTGGGGACTGCTGCCTTAGAATTTTGCCTGCTTTGACAATCCCTAACCAATGCACAACTCCCCAGTGTCTGCATTCTATTTCCAATGTTTATTTCCAGTATCTATTTTCAGGTGTGCGTTACTGAAGAGAACTAAGATGAGACCTTCTGAGTGTAGCAAGTGTCCATGCCCTCCTTTCTCGTCTAGGTCCTCATTTATGCAGGAGACTCCTTTTGGTTCTGTCCTGTCTGTCGAGTCTGTTATGTTCCCCTTACACCCACTCTGTTATGTTTTTGTCCTAGCTTACGATCTTGCTTTCTGCTTTGCTGAGAGGACTGAGGTCTTTCAAGGTGAGCACACTCAAATGACTAATTCTCTTATCTTCATGTTTGTTAGGAAACATCCTCCAAAATGGTGGTGGTTCAAACAGGATAAATGTTTTTTATTTTATGTATCATTAGGAAGGGGGAGGTTCAGGGCTCTGTGTTGGCTCCAGGATCCTCAGGAACCCAGACACCCTCCAGATCGGGGCACTCCTGTACCTTGGGTGTGGTCTTTATCCTAATGATCCACTACGGCTGCTTCAGATCCAGCTATTACATCCACATTCCAGCCTGTAGGATGCAGAAAAGGGAGAAAACAGGTACATCTCTCTGGTTAAGGACACACTCCAGAAGTCAAACACAACACATCACCTTATACTTCAGCCAAGAGCTAGTCCCATGACCTTCATGAATGCAGTCTACTCTAAGAGGCCACATGGCCATGTGCCCAACTGAAACATTGAGGGTTCTCTTTCTAAGGAAGAAGGGAAGAACAACTGGTGGTCTACCATGACACTTCATGATATCTCTCTGTATCAGCCATCCTCTGTCTTTAATTTTTCTTCCCTGCCTAAGGAAACTGGGTCCCTCTTCTTTTCCAAGGCAGCACCTTTCCAATGTGCCTGTCATCTCACCCACTTCATAACCATTGGGAATGGCATTCTTACTTTTGGAATTACGGTAAGTGTGTTCATTTCTCTTCTTGTTTCTGACGGACATTTCCCCTGCATCTGTCATTTATCACATTTAATTTATTTAAAGCTGAAGTTATTCCACACAGTTTTATTTATTGTGTTTAATAAACAGCAGGAGATTGCGCTCTTACCTACCTCTGACCCTTTTGGATCTTTTGAACTTGCTTTAATTAAGAAAATGTGACCACGTATAATCTTTTTAGGTGCTCTATCAATATTGCTATTTAAAAGTCTATATATTGATTAGGAATACATTATGAGTCTTAGGAAATAGCACACCTGTTCCATGTCGTTTTGGCTGGGCTACTCAGATCGAAGAGATTACCTGTAATCTTGTACCAGAGAGGACGATTAGGAGGTAAATTTCCATTTTAAGATTAAATGTTAACTGGGGCCATGGTCTGTGTCTGAATCTTGATTTATCAAGGTGACTGAGTCAGGACACAGAGAGGCCAGTGCCATTGAAAGAAGAAATTTTATTACTGACATTTCCTGAGAAAAGGGGACGTGTCACATGCCACGCCGTGCAGGGGCGCATGGGCCAGGTGCGGTCAGGAGGAGGGGAGGCCTGGCTCTGAGCCTTTATTGCGGTTTCTGTGGGAAAGGCAAGGCCAGGAGGGGCAAACAGTTTAGGGTGGGCTAGTTTGAATAATTCCAGCAGGCTTTGGGGATTAGGGGGTGTCCTTAGCTGTCCTGTTCCTGGCTGTGGGGTGACAGGGCGCAGGAAGGTGGCCTCCCTCCCCGAGTGTGTGGGCCAGATGGAGGAGGCGCTTTGGAGTGCGGGCTCCGGATTGGTTAGTTCGCACGGGAGGGGCGTGTTCCTGCCCAGCCCTTCGTTATATCTAAGAATTGGCGCCCTAGGAGTGGGAGGGGCAGTCTCTTGTGGGCCTGCAAGATTTTAAAGATATAAAAACATCATAGGATACAGAAAAAAAGAAAAAAAACATGATTAATACAGCTCACCATCATTTTCTTTGTTCTCTTTTTGTCTCTTGCTGTCAGTTTGCTGTTTCTCCTACAGTTCAGACTGTAGCACTCCGCTTCTCTTTCTTTACCTATTTACAGTGGGGCGCTGACCACGTGCACCCCAGGGCTTTAATCCATGCCGCCGGCTATCCGGGGTAGGCATACGGCCTCTCTGGGCTCCTGCTTCCTCAGCTATAAAATAGGGCTGGGCATGGGGAGCTTTCTTTTTCCTCCAGTCGATACCTTTTATTTCAAAGCCTGTAACCAGACCTTGCAGAGGAACTTCTTCCTAAGACAAGGAGTGGAGGGTATTCTCTATCTCAAAAATGTTTTCCCTGGAGAACGGAGGAGTGAAGATGGAGCATCTTTGGGTCAGATAAGGAAGGAAGGGCAGGGAACAGATTTCAAAACTCTGCACGATCCAGTTGAGTATGAACACACCAATTCTGCTTATACATTAGCCCTTGTGGGCATTCATTTTGGGCCTCCGTAATATTAACGTCCACTCCTTCCCAGCACAAGTCGTTCACAGCAGCGGCAGGTATTCGCTAATTGTCTTGCTTATTTCCACCTGTTTTTTCTCATGCTCTCTCTTCTTCCTTCCGTGCCCTCTCTCCTTCCTCTTTCCTCTTGCATGTGATCCTCAAGGCCCATTGCTTATGCTCTTGATTTTCTTCTCTGATTTTTCTGGCCTGCATTGAGTTCTACGTTTGGGCTTAAAGTCAGAACTGTGCAATGACTCCTTAACTAACTCCAATTGTTACACATGTGTTAGATTTTCAAATTGGACCCTAAGCTTTGGGTGGTTGGGGGCCCCTTCTTGGAAAACCCTGCTGATGTGTTAGGTGTCTATGGTCAGAGTTCACAAGGGTCATTTGCTGCTCCAGATCTCAGTCTTGCACTGTTCTTCCTCCTGCATCAGCTGAGAAAGAGGTGTTCTAAATTCCTTGTTGCTTTATAATCCAGTACTTTCCCCCATACGGTCTCCTACATTGTGGCATGTCCTCCCTCTCCACTGCTGTTTTTTCTTACTTTCAGACTCAGTCAATTCTATAAGCCTTGGTTTACTTATACGACGCTCCCTGGCTGTCAGCTCCTTAGGGTGGCAGCTTGCAATGTGTGGTACACAGTAGGTGCTCAAGAACTATTCTTAGTATGATTGAGTGGATAAGAGGCCCAGCTGGCTTTTCACATGTTATATCCTCCTCCATTCAGACCTCACCATCCCTATTTTATCTTGAAGGCTGATGTTTTACCAGCACAGAGAGGGACAGAGTGTACCATGAATTATGGATTCCATTTGATCCTTGCAGAGACAATCTGAATATTTTCCCTGTGGGTGCTTGAGTGAACCAAATTAGCCCTATGCTTGTCAGATTCTTCCCTCTCTTTGTGCTGCAGATGAAAGTATAAGAAGTGAAAACTGGAACTCTCTTGACCTTTTCAAATCTTCAAATAATGATTTTCTAGACAGATAAGACTAAATTGGTATTGGATCTCAGCTCGGGAGCAAGAAGGGTGGCTGTTTATGGGCTGCACGCGTACTGCTCACTGCTTCATTTCCTTCTCTTGCACTTGCTGGGGAAAATTAAAACTCTGATGGTCATATCAGGTGGTTCTAAGCCTCTGCTCCGTGCCTGCTGCTGCAGATGTGAGAATTGAGAATCAGGCTTATCTTCTGGCTCAGGTGAGGTAGTCGATAATTTGAACACTTGAAGGAATAACTGAAGTAATAAGATCCTTAAATTAAAGGGCTTAGTAAATTGTTAAAAGAGGGGGACAGAGAGAGAGAGAGAGAGAGAGAGAGAGAGCAACAACCCAAACCAAACCAAAAGCAAACAAACAAAAATCGTTATCCTGGGCTTTCTAGCCACAAAGCAAAGAGTCACCTACCTGGAATAAAGTAGGGGACACTGTCAAAATCATCTCCTTCAGAGGGCTGCCTTCCTATCTGAACTGCCTCTGTTTCTTATTCCTTTAAGTTCAGGTGTCTAAAAGGGGCCATCTGCTAACCAGGAGATATCCTGCTGTTGGCAGATTTAAACACAGCTCTCTCCCTGGTGTTTAGCTGGGTTGGAGGAGCTGGACAATGGACCAAGTGTAGTTTTAGGGAGAAAGGAGGCTGCCAAGGTCTAGAAGACAAGTGCTTTTGTTGCGTTACGTGGTGAAGCAATCGAAAAAGAGAGATCAGTCGTTGGGGGGAAAGGTCCTCAAAAACACAAATAGCCGACTTTTCAGTGTTGTCACGACTAGCTAGAGATGGCCTCTTCAGAGCACCCTTATTGAGGGCTATTAGTTAATCCATATTTATTCGGTGCCTTAACATCTTGAGGGAATGAGAATTGAAAGGCCAGATAGAAAACTGAAGTCATCTGACTTTATTCAGTCCGTAGGTGGGCACCATTATAAAATGCACTTTTCCTATACCTGCTCCTCTGTGTTACTAATCCTCTTATGGTGTGGCTTTTAATCCCAAATCATATAACTTTGCACTATCTGGGATAAAGCATTAGGGGAAATAAATCTTGGATATTTATTCTTCTAAGATTTAGCAGAAATCAAGCTTTAATTTTTTTTTCCTCTTCTGTAGCTGAAGAATACTGAGTATCATTGCATCTCACACTTAACAACAATGTGACTTTTCTTCAAAAACCAGTGGGCTAGGTAGCACTGGTTTCATGCAGTCATACAAGTAAAGAATCTGAGATTAACAGTAGACCACTAGATAAAGCCTAAATAAGACAATACAAAAGAAATACTAATAAAATGATGGAATGTTTTTCTCCATCTCTTAATCTGTTGCTCTCTCTAAATATCTCTCTGTCTTTTTGTCTCTCTGCCTTTCTGTCTCCTTCTGATTATAGAAGGGAGGAAGGATCTGTAGCTATTACATGGCCACTTTCTCCTATCACCCATTTATTTCACTAAAAACATTACTCCTTGTTGGGCAAAATTGGCTTCAGAGCAGCATTTACTACTGTTCTTTAATTTACTTAATGAAAGATAAAATCGTTATTTGTGTGCAGTTTGTGTGAATCCTTACAGTCCTTAAACTCAAAATTGTAAAGTGGTATGACCCTTCTATAAAAAAGCTGACTAGTTCTAGCCTGCAGTGTGTCCAGAGCTGAGATGATTAGAGCTCCCTTCTCTCTGCCTTGAGCATCCTTGCAAGAAGTTCATCCTAAGCCAAACTTTCTAAGAGGCCATTGGTAAGGTCTAGGATGAAGTCATGCTGAAAAGACATGTCTTATGAGCAGCAGCTATAGGACCCAGGGGATCTGTAACCTGGAAGGGAAATAAGTAGTGGTTGTCTTCTCTTGAGACATTTAAAATATTGCTATGTTGGGAAAGGGCAAACTTTGCCCAGAACTTGGCCTGACATCTAGGAGCTCTGGGCAGGGAGAGCTGAGCTTATTATAAGGAGGAGCTTTTGCATGAGAACTGCCAGGTGAAGTAGTGAGCTCTCTGCCACTTGCAGTATTTAAGCAAAGGCCAGATGCTCACTTGTGAGAATGTTATAGGTGAGATTAGGATGAGTCACCCTGCGAACCTACATCTTAGCTGAGATTTCCCCCCACAATTCCCCCTCACAAGGGCAGGAATCTTCTTATATTTTAATTTTTACACAGGAAATACAGCAAATCTCTGTTTGGGAAAGACACATAGGCTTGAAAATACTTCGAGTGATTCTACATTGAATTCATTGTAGTTTCCAATAATAGAATCAGTAAAAGAGGAGGCAAAGGGATTTTACAAAATTTGAATAGTAGCTTCTATGTGTCTGACCTCACAATGCAAAGTATTGGTCGTGTTATAAGTAAATAATTTAAAATCATGCAATATAGCAATACAGTAACAGGTTCCTCCATGGCAGTGGTTCTTATCTGGGGGCTATTTTGCCCCCCCTAGGGGACATTTTGGAATTTCTAGAGGCACTTTTCATTATCATGACCGAGGGAGGTAGCATGTGCTACTGGCATCCAGTGGGTAGAGGCCCTGGATGCTGTTAAACACCCTACAATGCACGGGACAGCCCTATGACAGAGGACTATCCAGTCTAAATGGCAGTGGTGTTACCGGTGAGCAGCCTTGCTTTATGGAGAGAGAGTGAATATAACTACAAGACTAATAGAAATTGTTTTAATGACAACATCATATGGATTCATAAAATGCTATATCTCAAATAACTGTTAAGGGAGTGAAGATGATGTTTTGAAGAACCGTGTTTTGTGTTGTGTGACTCAAGAAATGGCTTCGGTGACACCAGACATTCTGTTGTCAGCAATGTGTGTGAAGAGTTCCAAGAAAGCTGTTTCATAAGATGTGTAAGGGAAAAAAAAGCCATATTCCTAAATCAATATGTTACTGTATATAATATGTGATTTTAAATATTTATTTGTAACTAATTAAAAAATAAATCTTACAGTTATTTAGTGATTTTATCTACTCTAAAAAATGGATGTATGGAAGTGGGTCAGAAACAGTTTTTTGATATTCTCATTGGGAAAATGGCTGCATGTTCCATATTCAAGCTAGCCTTGTATTTGGACATGTTTGGAAAATCTAATTCCAAGGTCCTAAGCTCTGTGTTAGTTGTTGCATAAATTTTTTTCGGTCATGATATGAATTTCTTCAATCTTATGAATCTAGAAATAACTTTGAAAGGTAATCAAGTTCTTCTTCCTTTTATTTGCTTTTTTAAAAAAAATACATACTGTAAAATTCAGCACATTCTATGAGTTTTGACAAATGCATGCAGTCACGTAACCACAATCAAGATGCAAAACAGTACTACCATTTCCACAAATTCCCTCATGCTGCCCCTTTGTAAGCAACCCCTTTCCTCTGTGTTCCTGCTTTTTAAATTTAATCTTACACACTTTACAAGTGGAGTGCTTATTTTCAAAATAAAGCCTTCTGGAGAGACTCAGCAGGGCCGGATCTAATGCAGAGCTAGACAGAGCTCCTCTGGGCAAAGTGGGGCAGGGAGGTCAAGTCTATCTGCTCTGTCTCCTTCTGGCCCTGGCCAGGGCCTTGGGATTTTTCTGGGAAGCTGGTTCTCTGCAGAACAGTCAACACTGCTGATTACATTTTCCCACTGATCAAGCGTTTGGGGAGCCCGTAATTAAGGTGTGCAAGGCTAGTAGCTGCCGAGAGTGTGATGAACTAGACAGACAGGGTCCCTGCCTTTTATAGAGCGTAGAGTCCAGTACACAGACATCACCAACATGCATACAGATATAAAACTGAAGGTTTGCACAGTGTCAGAAAGGAAAATTATGTGGTGCTTTGGGAGGAAGAGTCAGTTAAGCTGAGGCAGGGGTGGCGTCCTCTCTGATGGAGCTGCCCCTGGTCCTCAGGCATGTTCTAGGTAGAGGGAAGCTTCAGCAGGGCTGGGGTGGAAGGTACTTGAAGAACCACGACAAAGCCTGTGTGGCTGGACAAGCAGGGAATTCCTGGAGACACGGGCAGGGGTGAGACTGAACAGGGCTTGTGTGCCATAAAGAAAAAAATAGTTAAAAGGTAAAAAAAATTGTCTTTACTTCAAGATATGGAGCCACTGATGGGTTTTAAGTAGGAAAGTGACATGATCCTCTCTGTCTCAGTCTCCGTCTCTCTCTGGCTGCTGTATGTGGAACGGATTGGAGTAGATGGGGAGCTGGAGGAACAGCGAAAAAGCTGTGGCAGGAGCAGTCCAGGCAGGGCTGATGGCGGCTGGGCCAGGGAGGTGAAGGTGAAAACGAAGGCAGGTCTGCGCAGGTAGATGAATGATGCTGTCCCGAGCTGGGCTGAGGGAGAGGTCAAGGAGACCTACCAGATTTCTGTCCCAGGCAGCTGCATTTACTGAGGTGGAGGCGTCCAGACATGGATCGGGTGTAGAAGGAGAATCAAGAGTCCATTTCTGGGCAAGTTAAACTGTGGTGCGTGGGAGATGTTCAGGGCAGAGATCAAGGTCTGCAGTTCTGGAGTTTGCCTCCTAGCTATCGGTTTCTTATTCTTTGGAAAGGCCCGCCATGCCCTGGTTCCTGGGCTTGGTGTTGGGGTGGAAACAGAGCTGTGACGTGGAAGCACTGGGGAAGAAAAGAGGTCACATTTGGATTAGTGTCATGAAAGCAGTACGCTGACACAGCCATGGGGGCTCACCATTCCTTTTGCTTAAGGGAGTCAGGAAAGTTACCTTCCCAGCTTTGCTAGATGGAGGATGTTCCTAGATGGGAAGTGGGAGGAGCACTATTCTGGGGAGAGAAAGCAGCATGTGCAAAGTTTGCAAGGTGAAAAATGAATGGTCCATGTGGGAACTTTCAAGCACTTTGATGGAGGCAGGCAGCGGAGTCTGTGTATCATGGGAAGTGGTGGGAAATGGGGACTTTTAAGGTTCGAGTGTTGAACTTGCATGACTTGCAGGGGAGAAGCCAGGAAGGGCTGTAGGACAGAAGAGTCACCATCAGATCTGTGGCTGGAGACTGCAGCGTGGACCAGCGTGGGAGGGCTGGGGTCAGGGAGGCTGACGGATAAGATATGGCAGTTGTCTAGATGAGAGAGAAGGAGGGTCTCAAAGTGGTGGCAATAGTGATGGAGAGATTTAGGAGGCAGACTCTCCTGGTCCTGGTGACAGAGGAGATGAAAGGGACAGGGGATTATCTTATTACTTTGAAAAAGTGGGTGGAAGTGATGCTGTCACCTATGATTGCAGGCTCCAGATGAGAAAGAGTTTTGTGGTAAAGGTAATGAGTTCTGTGCTATGTGTGAGTTCCTGGGGGCCCTGTGGACCTCCAGTGGGCAATCAGAATGATGTGAGCCCATCTCCTCGGCGGTGACTCTCCGGCACATTGTGACTGACCCAACTATACTATGGTGCATTCCAGGGATTCGTTTATGAGTCTCTTTTTAGATTGTGGATATTCTCAAAGAAAGAAACTAGGTCATATTTTCCCTTTCTCTCCAGTGGATATGTTGAACAGTAGTGTCTTTCAAGTATTAATATTTTTTTGCTTCAACATATGGTAAGAAATAAATATTATGCCATGCACAGACATACAACTAAAACATACTTACAACAAAAGACTTATATTAATACAATGCTTCCCCGTGGCATCTGCAGTGCACTTTTGTCTCTTCTCTTATCTCTTCTCTTCCTTCCATGTCTCATCTTCATTTTCTATTCTAATTTCATATTTAAAAGTTACCCCTTCCTATGTTTGCTTTGGGACTAGTGAGCTGGGGTCAGCAGAGCACAGGGTGCCGTGAAGATCTCAGGATCTGAGTCAGACATAGGTTTGAGTTCTGCTCTGTCACTGAATAGCTGTATGGCCCTGGGCAAGTCGTTTGACTTCCCTGAGCTTCAGTTTTCTCTCTGTAAAATGACGAATAATGCATGACTCATTATAAAGATCAAATAAGAAAATGAATGCATATAAATGAAACTAGTTGTATGAATTTGTCTTGCTGTTGTAACAAATTACCACAAGATTGGTGGCTTGAAACAACACAGATTTACTTTGCAGTTCTGCAGGTCAAGATCCCAGAATGGGTCTAAAATCAAGGCATAAGCAGGGCTATGTTCCTTCTGGAGGCTCTGGGGAGATTGTTTCCTTGCCTTTTCTAGGTCCTAAAGCCACCTGCATGTCTTAGCTCATGGCCTCTTCCCCCAGCTTCAAAGCCAGAGTGTAACATCTTCAAATGTCTCTCCGACTCTGACCTTCTACCTCCTTCTTTCACATGTAAAGGACTTTGTGTACACTGGGCTCATTATGATAATCCAGGACAATATTCTCATTTTAAGGTTAGCTAATTAGTAACCTTAATTCTATTTCAACCCTAATCTCTCCTTGCCACTTAACATAATACATTCACAGGCTCTGGGATTAAGATGTGGGCATCTTTGATGGGCCATTATTCTGTCTACCAAAATAGTACAATGAGTGAAACCTTGTAGATGTTCAATAAGGACTTGATCACATTGAAGTTCTCTTTAACTCTAAGATTCCATGAAATTAAAAAAAATAAAATAAACCAATGTGACACACACACACAAATCTAACCTTTAAATACATATTCAGTCTTAAGCAAAATCTCCATTTTACTTTTGGGAAGCTGATATTTGAAACTAAGTACACTAAGCCCTTACTTAATGTCATCCATAGGTTCTTAGGAACTGTGACTTTAAGTGAAAGTACATACAGCAGGTCCTCTAATCATTTCTTTCAACACTGTTTGGCTGTAATGTTGAAAAAAAAATTGGTGTCACATAAAGTCGCAGTTTCCAAGAACTTATTGATGTTAAGGGAGGACTTACGGAATAAGACTTTGCATTTGACTATCTTAAACAGCAATTTAAGACAGTTTTGAACTCAGGTATTAGCATCAAAGCATCATTTTAAAAATGCTTTGCTTCAACTGAGAACTTGGTTAGCCTGCTGTCAGTGCCAATGCTTTAGTCAGTAATCGCATGTTGAGCAGGCCAGGCCTCAGGCCAGTCTTGTGGACTTCTCTGAGACACCTTCCTCTACTCTGAAACCAATCATTAATCAATACCTCCACTTCCCAAAAGAGAAAGAGAGGGAAGAGGGGGGAGAGGAGAAGAAGTAGAAGAAGAAAGAGAAGGAGAAGGAGAAGGAGAAGAAGAAGAAGAAGAAGAAGAAGAAGAAGAAGAAGAAGAGGAGGAGGAGGAGGAAGAGGAGGAGCTAAAGCACTTTCAAATTTTGAAAGCATGTAGCAGGTGCTCAATATTTGGTGAATGAATCACAAAAAAATCAATACTCAAAAAAAAAACAAGCTGTATTTTTGAGAATGATACAAAACAGATGCTTTTTCTGGGGATTGATGTCTTGAAAAAAAAAGAAGTAGAGTTGTAATAAGACAAAGTCTCATGAAATGCTAGCATTATTATTATTCTACATATTTTTAGCATTTCTCCTAGACTCCACATGGAGCTATGTACAAGGCTCTTGCTGTTTTATGTTGGAAAATCTGCCTCCCCTGCCGATGAGATTAAAGAGCTCTATCCCTGGATGCTTAGCCTGCCCAAAGCCTGCAATCAAGGCGGCACCTAATTCCCCAGCACCTGGACTGAAAGAGATTTGGAAGGAGGATCCACAGGAGCACAAAAGGATTCTGGGAGTTCTTAAAGCAGCTCACGCAGCAGGGAGAGGTTTGGCATAAGGAGGAGAGTCAGAAACCTTGAGATTGAGTTTGTTGCAGCTCCTCCTCCTCCTCTGAGAGGTGATCAAGCAAGGTCAAGTGCCTCAACAGCCAGCCTTTGAAAGGAGGTGAAGGACATCACCACTCATTCCAAGGGTGCGTCCACATGGCATCAAGCTCAAGGAGTTTTGCAACCACTTGAATGACGGATTATCTTTTTTGGACTCCATTTGTCCTTTCCCACTCACAAAAACTTACAGTTTTCCATTTTCCAGATATTTTGCCTCTGGCTGAATTGAATGATTGAATCACATAGTTGTCAGCTGATGTCTGACATCATATTAATTCAGGTTAGGGCTGTTCTAGAATATGAAGTTGTTTGTTCTTCTGAGCAGGGACCTTGTTAAGCACATTTCTATAACCCAGTGCCTACACAGAGCAGACCCTTGGTAAATTTTTGTTGACTTTAAGAGGTAATAGATTCAAATTAGTTCTTAATGGACTTTTGTACCCATTTTCTTGACTCCTGGTCAAATACTTCTATGGAAATGAGCTCTGCCTTTTTTGTGTGTGTGTGTGAGAATAAGATTTCATAGTGGTAAGAGTACAAATTTTAGAATTAGACCTGCAATCAAAGCCCCATTTGGGCATTACTTACAAGCTATGTGGCCTTGAGCCAATTGTTTAAATTATCTCTGTCTGAGTTTACTTATTTGCAAAATGAGAATAACCTTTACCCTCCTTATAAAATGATTGTGAGGATTAGTTAATCTTTAGGGGAGACATAGATGGATCCAGGTGGGTCGTTTCCACTGTTTGGATGGAATAGATTGTCATATATTAATATTATTTCCATTTCCCCCTGGTGCTGGCCCTCTGCAGCGTGTGCTCTTGTTCAGGAGGCTTGGGCTTTTTATCTGCAGGACCAATGGAAGAAGAGGGAGAGAGAGAGAGAGAGAGAGAGAGAAAGAAAAACCCTGAAGGCGTAGGGTCGGGGAGAGTCCAGCCCTGGGGCATCTTCATCTCCTGTCTGAAGGGACTTCTCTGAGTGTATCTTTCTCCACCCCAGGGAGGCCTGTGCATCTTAAGGGAGTATTTCATAGACTGATACCTCTCTGGCCTCTTGCCTATCTTTATCAAGTCCAAACCCCCTGGAGAGAGGACTGTGATAGGGAGGCTTCGTGAGTCGAGTTTTCAGGACCAGGGTCAGGGGGAGGCCCCAGAGGGTTGGCGGTGAAAGGGCCTGACCCTGCCAGACAGTAGGCGTGGCTAGCACAGAGCTCTGCTCACCTCTTCTCCACCCCGGGCACATCCCCTCAGCCTTCCAGACTCTGCTCAGATCTTTCCCTTGGGAAGTCTCTTTCAGGATGCCTTTCTCCTCCGCCCTGAGCTCACATCCCCCTGGCATTAATCACAATGGCTGGTTTATGGGAGCACAGGTAGTAATAGTAACATATTTATCTTGACATATTCCACTATCTGGCTGCTAGTGGAATCCGTGGCACATCATGGGAACTGCTTGATCTTTCTATCCTTCCTGAGTCGGGACGCTTTTGGCTGCGGATAACAGAACCTTCAACGAACACTGGCTTTATGTGTGAAAATGTCCATTGCTAACTTACAAAGTGGTTTAGAGGTAGGCAATACCGGGGGCTTTGGGTGGTTCAACAATTTCAGCTGCGACCCAGACTCTTTATATCCTGCTCTGCTCAGCTTTGGCCTCGGGCTCCTGCTTTACGGTGATGAGAAGCGGCTCCAGCTCCAGGGCACCACGAGCTCACTGCGCTGCCGCAGGAAGGCTGCTGCCCGAGAGCTTCTCCTCAGGGAGACGGTGCCTGTGCACCCCATACGTGAGGGTCTCCCATGGGCTTCCCCTTATGACTCATTGGCCACAACTGTGCCTCCCCAAGGCCAATCTCTGACTAACAGGAATGATTCCTCGTTGACTTAGAAGGGTTATGATTCATACCCTGAAAGAGGGGATGGGGGCATTTGCTTCCTTCTCTGTGACCAAGGAGTCTCTGTCCATCAGCAAGAAGATGGAGGGGAATGTCTGCTGGGTTGACAGCGAACACTGCCATACTGTAACCTGCTCCATGAACAAATGTCAATGACTCCTATGTATGTATGTGTGTGTGTGTGTGTGTGTGTGTGTATTTTTAAATAATATTCTTCCTTAACCAACTACTTGACATTTTTGCGTTGTTTCTCAGAAATGGAAGAATTTCCACAACACAAAGAAGTTGAGATTCTGAAGGCCCCGGGCAGATTTCCTGATGCCATGATCCCACTACCTGCCCCAGTGCACGTAGCCCCTCGTTAAGAAGCCTGTACTCTGCATTAATCAGGGAGACA
The DNA here is from genome assembly GCA_008086735.1 of Cheirogaleus medius. NCBI lineage: Eukaryota > Metazoa > Chordata > Mammalia > Primates > Cheirogaleidae > Cheirogaleus > Cheirogaleus medius. Next base: position 4,523,724 of record VBSM01003199.1, on the reverse strand, counting down.
GATTTGAGGCTGAGTTACCTGTTCTCTCAACAGACATCTTTCCTATTAAAAAAATTCCTTTCTTCCTTGTCAATTCTTGTTATCTTAATAACTGGCTTTGTGCTGTGAGCAGCTGGACCTCGGCCGAACCTCCCTTGCCTTGTTTCGATAACAATACCTGCGTGCTCCTCTCCCAACTTCTTTGCCTTGCCTGCTTTTCCCCAGATGCCTAATTCATGACCTGTGCCTGTGGCCTTTGTTTTTTTCTAGAGGCCCAAATCCCCACTAGCTTGGTAGTTCTAAAGGATTAAGAACTAACCCCTGCTACATGCTCACTTTTGTTTGGTTTGCATGTTCTATCTCCTTCAATACAGCATAAAGTCTTTAAAGATCAAGACTGTGTCATATTCATATATGTCTCTAGTACCTGGTACAGATCCTGGCAGATGGTTTATGTTCATAGTAGGTTTGTTGAATGAAACAAGTGTCCAAAGTCTGAAATTTAATGGGAAAACCATGTAGATTGGAGTAGAGATGAGGTCCCAGTTCAGTAAAGAACTCAAGAGTGTGGCATAGAAGAGTGATTGACCTTAACGTGAGGCTATGTCACTTATGTCTATATTCCCTGCAGTGAGGATGCCAGGCTGCTGCAGGAGAACTTAGTACATATTTGTGGCATTGAATTGCACGTCCTTAGGGAAGAAAGAAAGCAGGAGTGACCTCTGCCTGCACCGAGGCTCACCTGCACGGGATTCTTTGGCCAGTTTGGGAGAGCTCATTCAGCATCTTGACATGTGGTTCTTCTTTTTGTTTTGTTTTGTCTTTTCTACCTTCTACACTACTAAATTCTTAAGCACTTCAGCATCTCTGGGGCCAGAGGATAATTTTTTTTCTCATAGGCTACAAGTGGTCAAGACTGACCCTGTCCTTGGGCCTGTTCCCTCACTCTCTGAATTGCTCCTGGCTGTTGAGGATGCCTTGTCTCCTGCACATTCAAACCACACATATACTTTCAAGCCAATTCCTTAGATTTCCTCTAACTTATGTACCTACACATAAGTAATTCATACCAATTTCCCCCAGAATGAGGAAGGCTGGAATCATGGTGTGACGCATGATTTACAGTGTGAATATCTTCTAAGTAGTAGAAACCATTGGTATTGGGATTTGTGGATGGAATATCTGATGGTTTACATTATTCTAGGTGTATAGGAAGTAGATGTCCAATTAATAGGCCTCAGAGGTCAAGACAGAGGTGAGGACAGCAGGTTATTGGGAAGGAATCAGGCAGAGGCCAGTATACATTTTTCATTCATTGCCCCCACTATCCCCTTTAGGTTTTTTTCATCTACCAAGGATAGATGAGGCTGAGAGTATAACTGAGGCACAATCCCATGAAAGGCATGGCTCTTGTGAGCACACAATGAGATTGAAAATGATTAGACTGATAGAAACATAAGAAATGATTGTCAGAACTTTTTTTCCTTTGAGCCTAGTGAGAAACCTCTAAGTCCCTACAATCCAGTGAAGATCATTAATTCTGATAATGACCCCAGTATTAACCCTAAACTCCCTCACTACAGCTTTCTGAATTATTTCATGTGCTGAAAGAATGAATTTATGCATTGGGTGTATTTTGTTTGAGAGGGACAAAAAGTGAACCATGTGTAAGAGAATGCTGTTGTTAAACATGTATCTAGATTTAAAACCTAACTTATTCTCTAATGAGTTGACCTTGGCCTATGTATTTAGTGTCTGAAATTCAGGTTCCATCATATGATGAACTGGTGAATTGTCACTTACATTTTAGCATCTTGTGAGATTAAGATGAGATCATATATGTAAACAACATAAAACAGTGCTTGATACCTATTAGGTGCTCACTTAATGTTAGTTCTGTTCATTGTACGTTGTAATTTTTTAAAGTGTTAATCCAAGTATAATAGGATGCTTTAACGGGAATCTTTTTTGTCTTCTTTTTGGCTGAGGTCCAAGACACTAGTACCAGCGACCCCTATATAACAAAGTGAGATGCTTTGGTGTTGAAGAAGAACTTGCCAAGGAGATTAAATGCTTGCTTTGGTCCATAACCCTTTTATCCATGTTGGGGGTTGTGGCTGAGCTACAGGTGCTCAGCAATACCTCCTGTGCTTTCCTGGCTTCCTTGCAGGTAGGCAGGGGGGCCGCATGAATGGTTCTGACCAATGGGCTGTGAATGGATGGGGCACGTGTCACTTCTCAGCCAAAGCATAAAAGAGTGGATGTGGTGTCTCCAAGCAATCTGTTCCCTAGCCTTGGTGGTTGTGGCTGAGCCACAAAATTGGAGTTGCCTGCATCACGGGACCATCTCACAGAGCAGCAGCCTTTACAAAACATTCAGATTCTCAGAAGGTTTTGCCTGAGAGTAAAACAAAGTTTTGCTAAGCTATTGACATTTTGGGGGCTAATTTGTTATTGCAACCTAATATGCTTATGTAAAGCAGAAGCTGCAAAGTCAGGAGAGGATTTTTTGGAGGAAGTGGTCAAAATGTTGTAGCATGTTCTTTCCCTTTTCCCCCACGGGCAAGGGCAGGTGGGTACTTCGTTTTAACCTCTGCCCACTGAAAGGGCTTCAGGGAGACCACACAGAGAGCTTTACCTATTCCTCTGGGGACCACAAGGAGCAGAGACTGTAGGATCCAGAGCAGGAGATACTGTGGCTGGTTGGAGAGTGGCTGCTTTGGGAACGGGCTGCACTTCTAGGGTTTGCAGGAAAAGGATGGGTGAGACAAGGTATGACCTGAGAGGAAGAGAGCTGATCTGGAGGTGCTTTGGCGAGACCTGGCCCAGGATGGCCACTTGCAGGGGTTTTGGGACCCAACAGAGCCAGGCTGTGTCAGATGGACTGCAGGAGGCAGGAGCTGTGCCTGACAGCGTTGGCCTGAAGCCTCTGCCACAGCTGGAGGAAATCCTTTCCTGCCTTTGAGCCCTGGAGGAAGCAGAGGCATCTTTCTGAGTTGAGGAGAGGGCAGATGCACTGGGTGGGGAATGCGGAACATGGCCTTGCCCCGTCTCCTGCACGAGGGAGAAGCTCTCCTATTAAATGTGGTTGAGAGTTTTTACTTTTGCTTGGGACAGAACAGTTTTTATTAAGAAAAAAGATCTGGATTCTAAAAGTAGATGATTTTTTAAAAATATAAGAGTGACTATAAGAGTGACAAGAAAAATATAAAAACTTTTTTTTTCCTAACACAAGGAAGAGTTAGTCCCACAAAGCATGTATGAAAGGGCAGAGACAGGAGGATGATGTTTTTTTCTTTTCTTGTTCTGCTTCTTGCAGATATGTATTATAAGTGTTGCATAAATCATACTGTAGTGATTGCATTAGCTCCAACACACCTGAAACAGGAAACAGAACAGTAACCTGAAATGTATAATGGAGCGATATCTTTTCTTGCACTATGCCGCAGAATATGAAACTGAGAGTACCCTATTTATCCTCTTAGTTAATATAGAATAAGGGACCAAGCCATAGGCTTATGGCCTTCAGTATACTTAATACAGAGTCTTAAAAAAAATCAATTAACTGTAATGCAAAATTGCTTGATAGAGCTCAGAGAAAAATTTAACAATAATTTTCCTAAATGCCTTATATTGTCTGCAACAATAAAAACAGCAAAACTAGAGACTTTACTTTGCAAACATGTTCCATGAAGAAACAGGTAATTACATTTTTATCAACTGCACTTCCTGCCTTTTTAAATGGTTGTGTTTTATCCACCTCTAAAATGTTTTGCCTTATCTACAGCTCTGGGCAAGAACGGCAAATAGTGCAGCGATAAGCTCAATAATTACGGACACTGTGGGTTCTCGAAGGTTTTTATGGCTGGAGTCAATGGGTGGTATTATTATCTGAGGCCATCACACTGGGTTAAGTGTCCTTCACGATGAATTTTTGGAGAATCTCAGAATGTCTTTCTCTCCCATTGGTGTAGCCTAGCGGGAGGTGGTGTTGGCTCAAGGGTGAATGCAGGGGCTTTGGAGATGGCAGCCTCAGTACAAACTCCTACTCTTCTACCCGATATCTATGCAGTCTTGGGCAAGTCTCCTACTTAGGCCTTGGGTTTCTTCTGCATAATAATAATGTTATTATTACCTACCAATGATTACTATGAGAGTTAAATGTGATAATATGGGTAAAGCACAGTGCCAGGTAAATGATACCAAAGACTAATAAACAAAATTATTTTAGAATGATGATATAGATATAGAATGATAATATAATGGTACCAAACCGAGTGATAATAGCATGAGTATTATTAAGAAGATAAAACAAAAGTGATGAAATGATAATTGGATAACTGTGAAAACAGACAATGATAAAAGAATGTAAAATTGAGAAAATTATCATTATAACAAAATAGGCGCATGTCACAGGCCCAAGACATACATTTTCTCTCTTTTAAATTATTTTGTAACTATGATAGGCCTGATAGTTCCTTTTAAAATTCAGGAAAGAATTAATAACGATTTAAACCATTTAGAACTTTTCCTTTTAAAATAACATATGCAAAGCGCTTGGGACATGGGAACAGTCAACAAAATTTGTGTCTGTGTTGTTTTGCTGTTGCAGTCTGCTCAGCTCAAGTCAGGGGAAACTGTTCACTCATGGCTTCGCTGATGATAGTCTCCTGCCAATTGTATTTTTGGTGCTTGAGCTGTATTTGAATTACCTTAAAAAGGCACAGGCATGCTTCTCTGAACGTGAACTAATTGCTCCATATGGACTCTTGTTTCTAGAAATATAGATACATTTACAAATCTCTCTCACTTGCATACCAAAATGAGAGGCAATTGCTTCTTACAGAGGGCTTGGTTATTTGTTTTAACCTAGTGAAAAACCCGAAAAGTTCTAGAAATATCCAGCCTGCAGCCTAGTCCCTACTGAACACATGGATAACAGGTTTATATCAGTGCAGGATTGGACACTGTCTGCAGCTTAGAATCAGCTGCCACTGGGCTCCAGGCTGAGTCCTCAGTGCACCTCTGGGGCGTCGGGGTGTGTGGGGAGGGGCTGGGACAGCAGAAGGGGAGGGACTGCTTGTTTGTTTGGTTTTTTACCCCCTGGTTATTCCGCTGAGGCTACTGATGTTCTGCAGGAGGACAGTTAAAGTGGCCAGGAAGGGAGAAAACAAATGCTTGGTGACACAGTGCGCTGGTGTCTACTGTGCTCAGGTTTTGCACATCCAGGTGTTCCCTGGTTTACAGATTACTAGACCCTTCTCTTTTCTCTGTCCTTCCCTAGCCTGGATGCCATCTGGCTTTTCCCTTCGGGTGTTATTTCTCAGACAGTGACAGTGATAAACAGTAAACATAAGCCATCCATTTTCCTTTGGCCAGCAGCTTTCTAACGACCATAAAGGCATATGTGTGCACTTACATATGTGAAACCACCTCTCTCCTTGCTCATTTATCTACTGCAGCTTCTTTTATTCCACTCACTCTGTGTTCATCTCCTTCATTAGTAACCTCTCAGAGATCACAGGAATAATCTATTTCTCTTTCAGTTGTTTCCTTCCATTATAAAAGTAACACCCCAATTTTAGAAATTTAGCATTTTGGAAAATTGGAAAATAAGAAAAATGAAGCAGTTCTGAAATCCAACCACTGAGAGATACAAACTATTTACCTTTTGTTATATTTCTTTTTTTCTTTTCTTTTTTTTTTTTTTT
>VBSM01003199.1:4474673-4501899 GCA_008086735.1 Cheirogaleus medius | reverse complement strand
CCTCTCCCTCTCTCTCTCTCTCTCCCCTGCTCCCCCATTATATCTTAGTAGCTTTATAAAATTGTCTTTCAGAAAGAGGCTTTTCTTGAAGTCTGCCATTCATTTTGGGGCCCAGTAGACACGGTTCTCCACTTGGGATAGTGTGTTTCTGCCATCTACCGCTGAGCAGGCAGCAAGCCAGACATCCACTCCGACCCAGCAAATGAAAGATTCTAAGGTCATGAAGTTCTTTTACCCAACATGAGCCCCAAGCTCACCTCCTACTTTTTCACTTGGGCAATTCTCTTTCAGCGCCAAGTGAAATTCACATACCTGAAGCCACTTGCAGGAAAGGCAGGGAGGTGGACTGGTGTGGTTCCAGGGAGAGAAGGTGAACTCTGTCCTGATGAAGCCAGGTGAGCCGCAGGGCAGGGGTATGATGTGGACAGAGGAAACCAGGAACAAGGGCCTGCAGACCCACCTTCTCTGTAGCTGGGCAATCACCTTACTAAGTTGTCTTCTTGCCGTAGAACTGGTTGTTGTAGTTTGTTTTATAACAGCTTTATTAAGATATTCACATACCATACAATTCATCCACTTAAAGTACACAATTCAATGGTGTTCATTATATTCACAGACTTGTGCAACCATTGCCACAATCAATTTTAGACCATTTTCATACTTTTCCCCAAATCCCACACCCCTAGCAGTCATTCTCCATTTCCCCTGCCCCACAGCCCAGCAATGACTAATCTACTTTCTGTCCCTATAGATTTGCCTATCCTGGATATGTCACATGAATGGAACCGCATGGTATGTGTCTGGCTGCTTTCATTTAGTGTAATGTTTCCAAGGTCTATCCACGTTGCAGCAGGTGTCAGTGCTTCGTTCCTTTCTATTGCTGAGTAATATTCGATTGCATGAATGCACCACATTTTGTTCATCTACTCATCTGTTGATGAACATTTAGGTTGATTTGCGCTCTCTGGCTATTGTGAATGATGCTGTGTGAATGTTTATGTACAAGTATTTGTGTGGACATACATTTTCTTTTTTCTTGGGTAGACAGATAGCAGAACTGATGCATGGCATGGTAACTCTGCATTTAACCTTTTGATTAACTGCACAGTGCAGATTTCCCAAGCAGCTGCACGTTCAGCACAGGGGCTTTGCAAACGCAGTTTCCTTTGCTCCCTTCTCCCACTGCCTACTCCTTCCTCAACTCTCATCTCAAATATCATTTTCTCAGGGACACCTTAGCTGACCTTCAGACCTCTCGGATAGACACCCTCATGGCAACTAATATTTTTTGTGTGTAAATATTTAATAAATTAATTTTTGTGTAAATATTTTGTTAATTCGAGCCTCTTTGTGCCTCAGTTTATCTATTTATATATTTATTTGTAACATATGGCATTAATGTCTAAATTACCCATCAGCATACTAGAGTTAAAGCATCAGGCATCTCAAAGCCTAGAGCATAGTAGGGATAAAACCAGAGTTATTATTTTAATATTCTCTGTATTGGGATATAAAATCAGAACCATAATTACACATTCAATAAGCATGAACCAAACACAATTGAAAGTTTTCTATTAATAGCTAGTTGATACTTGCCTTATATGTTTTGTTGCCTAGGAACTTTTACCAGCAAACAGGCAACAGAGGTGTAGGAAAACATAATCTAAGGAAGATGTAAATAGAGAAAATCCTGTCTGTTAATTCAGCAGTCCCCAACTGTTTTGGCACCAGGGACCGGTTTCATGGAAGACAATCTTTGTATGGACTGGGGAGGGTGTGGTTGGTTTTGGGATGATTCAAGCACATTACATTTATACATTTGCAGCTGCTCCCCAGCACTAGCATCACCATCTCAGCTCCACCTCAGATCATCAGGCATTAGAGTCTCAAGCAGCATGCAGCCTAGATCCCTCACATGCGCAGTTCACAGTAGGGTTCACGCTCCTGTGAGAATCTATTACCGCTGGTGATGCGGCAGGAGGTGGAGCCCAGGTGATGATGTGAGCGATGGGGAGCGGCTGTAAATACAGAGGAAGCTTTGCTGTCTCGCCCGCTGCTCGCCTCCTGCTGTGTGGCCTGGTTCCTAACAAGCCATGGACTGGTACCGGTCCACAGCCTGGGCGTAGGGACCACAGTGTTAATTTATTTGAATCTGACAATTTATTTGAACTGGGAATTGCTTAGTATTTTATTTTAGAATGAAAGACCTTGATCTAGCTTAAGGTGGTTCTTAGTAAGACACATAATGATTTTGCGGATTTCGTTTTTTGAATATCCATTTGTCCCTCAGAATTCTGAAGAGGCAAATGTTACTTATGCTTCAGCTTTTTTCCCTGATGCTTGGCAAGGCCAAGGCTAAGGCCAGTCTGCCAGCACAGGCCTGGAGGGGAGGGGCACGTGGTTAGTCTAAGTAGAGGGTCTCACAGGAGAATGCTGGGGTCCCTGGGAACTGGGCTGGCCTAGAGGCAGCCGACCTTTACTAATCACACTTGAGGGGCCGTGGGTGGGCTCTCCAGCTGAAAACTCCGCAGCCTGGTCTGTTTCCTGGCAGCTGCCCAAGCCCAGCTCTGCTGAGGAGAACGTGCAGAGAACCATCTAGAAGGGACAGTGGGTGCTCCAGCCTGTGCCAACACTACTGGAGACGGAAGGGGAGAGGCTGGTCATGGGCCTGTGGTGGATGCAGGGCCCGCGGGCTCTTTTTTGTGACCTGGAGACTGATGAGCTGGGATCTTGCTGTCCACAGTTGAGGGAAGGCAGATTCGGGCTTTGGGGGTCCCTCCCACTGCTAACGCCTGAGGCTTCTATGCTGAGTGTCAGGAGAGTGCAGGATGAGGAGGGGGACGTGGTCCTTTTCCTCGGGGAGCTGGCAGTGGAGAAATGACAGAGTCCACTAGGGATCTCCCAGGTTGATGGGCGGGTCATCACATTCTCTGGGACCATTGACGAGTCTTCCTTTCCCTCTTCTGCCCTCTTTCTCTTTTTGACTTCAAGTCTCCCACTGAGTGCTTGACTGTAGCTCTGCTGCCGGGCACCCCAGGCTCCCACTGGTCCGTGGCCTGAAGTGGGTGCTGTAGGCGCCCTGCCCAGATGCCCGATGGTGCTCTTGTCCCCTCCCACTGTTCCTCTCTCAGCCCTGGACACACTCACCTGGGAGGTGGCCCCGCACTGCCCCCTCCTTGCTTCATGGTGGTCCCAATCCCAAATCATACTGAGCTCCTCTCCAGCTGAGACCACATCCTTATTAGCTTTTTCTGCTCCCTATCCTGCTTCCTCCCTCCTCTCCTGAGAGTGCACTCTTCATAAATCACTTGAAAGAGCATCCTTGTCTCTGTCCCTAGGGACACCAGCCAAAAACAATGCCCATGTGCAAACCTTCCCTCTGTTTTCTCTGCAATTAGAACCTCGCCCTCTTTAAAACTTCAAGTCTACCAGGTGAAGATGGTTCATATGAATAATTAATCATGAATAAATCTTCCTAGTATATTTTTAGGCTAATGTGTTACTCTTTCCTGATAACATAATGCCTTAATGCTGCTAAACATTTATTTTATTTTTAGGACTTGCTTAAGTAGCAATCCCAGTGGGAAAATGCCATGGAAATTTTATGAGTGTGACTGGAGGTGCCCACAGGGAGAAGAAGGATGGGACACTGGTGGTTAGGTGGGCGTTTCAGCATCTATTCTGGAAAGACCTTCTGAGTCACCCTCCCTCACCACCCCTGCCTGCAGGTGAATGACCTCTCCCTCCGTTATCTCCTCAGTTTCTGTAACTGATGAGTATCTCTCATTGCATTTATCTTTTTGCATTGCAGTTACTTGTTTTTCTTGCCGCCCTCCCCCCCAGCAGACTGGGAGCATCCAGATTGCAGAGGCCTTGGCTTAGTCATCTCTGTGTCCCCATTGCCTAGCAGAGTGGCTGGTACCCAGCAGGAACTCGAGCAATGTGACCCTGATGGAAGTCCACCTCCTTGTCCTCCACTCTTACATCCATAGACCCGGGCACATACATGGATAGCACATGGAAACATTTATGGTGGGATAAACGTTCAGAATATTAATCAAATTGTTTTAATTTTCAGACTGGAAAATGATACTCCAAGCCGAGGGAAAGGGAATAGAGGGAGGTGATGAGAAATGGGAAGTTGGTGAATCTCTAAAATAAGTTTTGTGGGGAAGGGAGGGTGGTCAGGGCAGGAGCAAGGTAAGCTTATGGGATCCAAGAGCAGCGAGGACCAGGCTGCCTTTGCTGGGGGGTCCTCTGGTGGGAGGCAAGGCCTGGAGGGGAGGGGCACGTGGTTAGTCTAAGTAGAGGGTCTCACAGGAGAATGCTGGGGTCCCTGGGAACTGGGCTGGCCTAGAGGCAGCCAGCCCACCTTTACTAATCACACTGGAGGGGCTGTGGGTGGGATAAGGTATGACTCAGCACACAGCCTGAGGGCTGACCAGCTGGCATAAATCCCTGGAAGAGACAACTCCAAGCTCACTGAAAGTGCTTTGCTACCCTCTTGGAATAAGGAGACAAACACAGAAATGAAGTTGAATTATTAACAAAAAAAACTTAAAGGTTGTATTTAGTGCATAGCTCATCTTTGGACTGGGATTTTACTTGTATTAATATAAAGAGTAAAACTGAAAACTCTGGGCAAATGAATCAACAATGGACAGAGAGGTCATAGAAATTCAGGCTACAGGAAAGTCTGGGGTTTGGGGTGTGTTTGTGGGATTTCAATGACCCAGTGGAGTCAGCCTTGAACACCTGGGGTGTATGCTGATTGCCAATGAGGACAGGAGGAAAGGAAAGTGGTAGGTGAGCTGTCCCTTGGGCTTCCTCAACTCCAAGCACACCACCTGTGAGCATCTTATTAGCATAGCAGGGGAGGGCCAGACATTTTAAAACGCCAGCCAGAAGAACACTGACAAAGAGGTCTCCCCCGGAGCTGTCTTGGGGATATTGAAGCTGCTGTTGCTGTGAAAACTGAAAACCGTGCCAAGTACTCACTTGCCTCGAGTCAGGAAAGCAGCCGGGAAAACTTCGCTTGATAAATCTAATCATTATTTTTCTTCCCTGGATACTCTTGGGCAAATTCAAGACTGCTTGGAGAAATGGATTTCAATACATACAGATAAACACACCCCTGTATAGACCTAAATGCATACAGATAAACACCCACATGCAGATACAAATGTACAGATACTACCATATATTTAGTATTTCATATTTTGGAGGTTCTAGAAATGATTTTATAGATATTACACATTTTATTCTTCCTTCAACAATGAAAGGAGAGTGATATTCTATTACTTTTACACGAAAGGAAATCTAGGCAGAGTGGTTAAACAACTAGTCCAGGGCCCCAGGGCTAAGGAGGGGTAGGGCCTTTCTACACAATTGTGCATAATCAATGTGGACCCTTCTGTAGTAGTTATGGTGGGTGAATGCACTTAAATGACCCCCTCACCCTGCCCCCAACACTCACTATTCAGCTCACTATTTAGCTCACTAATGTTCCTTTAACAGCATTATTATTAATAGCAAGAACCATAGGGAATGATCCTAACATAGTTATGTGAAACAGGGAGACAGCAGTTCTGGAGAGAGAGGGTGTGTGTCTGTGTATGTGTCTGTGTGTGTGTCTGTGTGTGTGTTGTGTGTGTGTTGTGTGTGTGTCTGTGTGTGTATTGTGTGTGTGTCTGTGTGTGTGTCTGTGTGTGCACTTGCACACTCATGTCTCACTGAATTGAAAAGAACCGAGAGAGAATCCTGTCTAACACCTTCACGCCACAGATGTGGAAATCACAGCTGGGAGAGGAGAGTGACTTGCCCAAGGGCCCATGAACCAGGTCTAGAAGGGCCCTGGTGGCTTCTGCCCCAGAGATGGAGCAGCCCCACGCTGGCTCAGCCTGCAAGGGAGGAGGCTGCAGAGTGGGGTGGCAGGGAGCTAGCTACCTGCTCATCGCTAACTCCTCCTGAATCGGCTCCCCCCTGCAGAATTTGAGTGCAATGTGACTTCGCAAAACACCGACACTACCCTAAAATGAGGGCGCAGGTACATTTTTCTAAGGCAAATTGATATGGATTTTGGATTATCTCCTATTGTTCAGAAAGATCCTCTCTGCACTGGTTGCTTTGACGTTTCCTCACCTCCCAGAGCTCGAGTCTCTTCTTTTGAGAGCTGCGTTTGGGAAGGTCCTAAAAGCCTCCTTTCCCCCCTGAGCAGGCAGGTCCCCAGGGCACATCTAACAGGTGCAGGCCCGTCTTTGCCAGCGCTGGGCCCGCCCGAACGTACAGGCACCTGAATGGCCTCCTCACCCCACCTGGTTGCTGTTCTCGGAGTCAGCTCAGCCCTGGCTTCCCTTCACTAGACTTAAACTTGGAAGTATTAACATACGTATTTTTTTCTGTAAAAATTTAAAAAATAAAAAGTACTAGAAATAAAAATATAACAACCACCCATGTACCTTCCACTCAGATTGATTTTTTTTAAAGAAATAAAACATTATAAATATAGTTAACATTCCTTTTGTATTTCTCTCAGTTCCAACCTTTTCTCAGAGGCAAGTGTTCTGGTAAAGTTTATTACTGTTCTACATGTGTTTCACAATTTTATTATATACTCATATGCACACAAAATATAAACCTAAAAGACATAAACTTACACTGTATATAAATTAGATTTTATATTTAATATAAATATAATTTCTGGATTATAATTATAGAAAACCATATTTATGTATTATATGAACTTTAAGCTTAAATTAAATCTTTAATTAATTTAATCAAAAATTAAATTATATATTAATACTTACATAAATATAAACTAACATATACTGTATGTAAATGCCATATGTACATTAACATTTGTATTACACATATTGTATGTAAATTAAAACTTACAAAATTGGCATTAAACCCTTCAGATCATGGTGTAACTTGCCTTTCAGTCAATGCTATAGGTTTTTATTTCTATTCATTTTGATGCATCTTGTGTCCCTTCATTCATTTAAACTGCTGTGGAGTCTTTTACTGTAGGAATGTGTCACAATTAATTAGTAATTGTTCTGTGCTTAGCAAAGTACAGTTGTTTGAAAGTTCTCACGATGATAAACAATGCTGCCACACATTTCTGTAGATGTCGCCTTGCGTACACGTGGGAGTGATTTTAGGACAGATACCCAGAGGTGGACACTCCCACTTCACTGGGCACTGTCAGGTTGTGCTCCTGGGAGGTGTGCTTGTGCACTCGTGCATGAGACTCCCACTTCTCTGGCACCAGGCCTTGGCAGTCTTGAACTTCCTTGCCAACCGGATGGAATTGAAACAGCATCTCTTTGGTGTTTCATTTGTATTTTCTTGACTATTCATGAAGTTGACAATCTTTTCATATGTATATTTTCCCTCTGTGTTTCCTCTTATGTGAAATGCCTTTTCATAGCTTTTGTCTATTTTTTTCTCATGGGTTATTTATCTTATCTTTATTAATTTGCAGAGTGTTTTTTATATTCATGTTTTTAATCCTTTGTTGGTTGTGAGCATTCACAATGCTTCTCCTAGTCTGTGACTTGTCTTTGAATTTTGTTCATAATGCTTTTTATTATGTGGAAGTTTTAAATTTTAATGTAGTTAAATTTATCAGCTCTTAACCTTATAGCATGTGCATTTTGTTCCTGTTTAAGAAATCCATCACTTGCCTGTGACACTGCTCAGTTTGAAAGGTGACATCTGTGACTATTCTTGGGAGAGGGAGGAGGCTTTCTTATTACTTTCTTCTAAAGTCTTCATTACGGCAACAATCCAAGATTAGGTAAATTCAGGTTTGTGGCTAATGATTCCAGACTTTTTTTCTTTTTTAACCATATGGTATAGCGTAGTGACGAAAGGTATGAGTTCTGAGGCAGACTGCCTGGGTTTGAATCACTCACTTTAAACAAGTTACTTAAACTCACTTTGGGGGATGATACTCTAGTGCCTACTTTGTAGGGCTGTTGTAGAGATTAAATTAGTTTATACATGCAAAGCTCTTACAACAGTTTTTGGTACATTGTAAGAGCGCAGAGTTATCTATTATTATTGATGTTTTTGTTGCTAGCATTATCCCATCATTATTAGTACTCAGCTTGCCAATGGGATGGACTTCTAGGGGCTGCCTGGAGACATTAGATCTGCCACTGTCCACATGCTTCCCCGTGCCCAGACTGAAATCACCTTGGTCTGCTTGGCCAGATGTCACCTTAGGACACTTACCTTTCGGAGGTCAAGGAATTAGAATGCTAATGGTAAAATCATTACATCTGGTCTCTCAGTTTGCTCATATCAGACATTTCATCTCATATATCTTTCATAAAAAGTAGAGAATTAAATTTTCAAGGGGTCAAGTAGTATTTGAATTCAGAGAGAGTCATCATCCTTTTAAATCTCCAGGTGGAGACAGATGACTGGCAAGGGCTTTGTGGTTTGCTTACTGTGGCTGTGTCCCCAACGTCCCTTCTCCTTCTTCTGGTTTAGTCTCCCCTCATTCTTGTGCTTCTCGGACAGGCTGCTAACCAAAGCATCACCTCTCTCTCCCATCCACAGGGGTGGACATGTCACCCAAACTCTATTATCCCTCTGGCTGTAGTAATTTTTTTAAGAGGTTGGCATGTGATCCAACATAGGCCAATCAGAAACCTTTCCTGGGATTTATTTATTTATTTTTTTGAGCCTGAAAAGTCCTTTCTTGCCTGATGGCAAGTTGGAGAGATAAGTCTGTGGTGTTGGCCAAATTGTTCAATTGTCAGCCTTCTCTAGTAGATTCTAAGCCCTCGGGGAAACCATGGCCACCTTGCTTGATATTTTATATCTTTTATCAAATAGCTCAGGGCCTGAGGGCCTGATATAAACAGTTGAAGAAAATGGTGCTTTACCTCCAGAAACCTCCTGGGCCATGTGCTGGTCATCTGTGCCCATTGCTGCTCCTTCTGCACTTTCCTGGGTCCTGTGGTTCATGGCCTCAGCTCCTACGGCTCATCCAAAGTACCTGGTTGACCAGACCTGGATTTGATCTTTGTGTTTTGACCTGACATCCCACCCAGCTCATACTTCTGGTGTCCACCCTTCTGTTCCATCCAGGGTGACTGCAGAGAGAAGAGCCCTTGTTTGTGTGACCTGCTTCAGATTCTTCTGGAGTGAGCAGCTGGTTTCACCCCACTCCCACCCTGTCCTCAGCCAGGGGAGAACTATTCGGTCAAATTTAGTTCATGCTCTTTATTTGTGATCATAGATTCTGCTTTTGTGGTCTATGGAGTATGACTGTATAAAAGCAGAAGGGCACACAGTTAAGTCAGCAAATATAGGAAAAATATTTTTATACATGTTTCTTTTAATCCAGTTCATCTCAAACTTTAGTATGCACCAGAATCACCTGAAGGGCTTTATGATACACAGATTGCCGGGCCCCACTCCCAGAATTTGATTTAGCAGGTCTGGGGTGGTGCCTAAGAATCTGCATTTCTAACAATTTCCCAGGTAATGCTGATGCAGCTGGTCTGGGGACCACAGTAAGAGCCACTGTTCTAGTCACGTTGTCATTGAACACAGGTGCTCACTGTCAGGATCTGATGGGCTTAGGATCTGATGGAGGAAAGATTTGTTGCAGAAATAAAACGTTCTGGTTATAAAAAGAAATTTAATACAGGAAATTAGGAGCTGATGAAATTGTTGGAAGGAGGAGTGGCTCTAGGCTTGGCCTTCAGGAATGGCTCCGGTGACAAGGTGGCAGCGTTGGCTACTGCCCCAGTGAAGGACTCGGGGGTCAGAAGGCCACCACTAGGAGTTCTGATGCCAGACCACACCAGCGCTGCTGCTGCCCAGGCACTGCCACGGTGCGGCAGCCACTCTGCACCCACGAAGCTGCTCACGGAGCAGCACCCCCATCTCGGTAACTCTGTGACCAGCAGAAAATGTCAGCCTCATTCTGCTTTCTGAATATCATACTTTTGCCTTCAGAACCCTAGAACCAAGGAGCCTGGGATTTTTTAAAAATCATATTAGGGTATCGCTTAGGAAGCAGTGGTTAGAAGAAGTGAATGATTCAGTAGAAGCTTAGTTTCTGGAGAAGGGAAAGGGCCTAGGGGTGAAGCAGTTGGCACATGCATGCCTCTGATGTTCCCACCAGAGACTAGCCGTTGGCTCTCTCTGGGCATTCACTTTCATTAAGACAGTGAAAGGAACTTCTGCATTAGGATATAAAAGAGGAAAAATATTAATTTAACCAAATATATTTTTGCTCTCTAGAAATAATAACCACTGTAAGACTGCTTGTAATGGCTTTTATACTACCATACATTCTCTTTATTTACTGCAGAAAATTGTAAGTGACATTTGGCACATGTAATTATTTGTTGTGGAAGGCTGTCCTGTGCACTGTGGATTATTCAACAGCATTCCTGGCCTCTACCCACTGGATGACAGGTGCATTCCCCCCTCCAAGTTGTGAAAACCAAAAATGTCTGCAGGCATTGCCAGATGAACCCTGCAGGGTACAATCACTCACTGTTGAGAATCACCGATGCATTCAATCTATATACATATTTTTTCATGCATAAGACCGTTTATTGCAGGCTTTCTGTCAAAACATCCAACCATAAATGATGGCACACCTATGTGATGAAAATGGTATGCAGTTTCAAAAAAGGTGTAATCATGTATCAAAATATACTTAGTGTGCTGTTAAGTTTTAAAAAGGTACATGGCATTCAGTATAATTCCCGTCGAGTAAAATGAAGATGGAAATGTGTATGAGTGCATTCTAGTCCAAGGAAAATACACCAAAATTATAAGACTGTGTGACTATTTCTGAATAATAGGATTATCAGTGAATTTAATTTGCTTCTTTTTATTTTTTCTATGTATCCAGTGTTATAAAAACAAACTTGTATGCAATATATGCGTATGATATTTGAGCAACTGTTGTCATCACTGAGAAGAGAGGAAGGCAGGGATCTAACATTTATGAAACAGCTGTTCTATCCCATGCACATGTCGATGCCACCTAAGCCTCGTCCACTTGAAGGCACCGTGAGATGGCTCCAGAATGGATGAGAGAGGCAGGCAGAGCTGGTTTCAAATCCTGGATCTGCCTGGCCTTGGGTAAGTTATTTTAATCTCTGTAAGTTTATGTTTCTTCCCCTGTAAACTAGGGCCAGCCTCTCAGGGCAGCTGCAAGGATTAACAGAGGTGATTTACAGACTGCATGTATTATCAGTGATTATTATGCAGAGCTTGCCCATGGGTGGGACGTGCCTTCTTTTTTCTCCAACACACCAGTCCCAGCCTTGTGGTCAGTGACTGCCACATCCAGGCCTCCTCTCCTGTCTTCCTGAGAAAGAGACAGCTGACCAGAGAAGAGGCCTGTGTCTTTAAGGGCAAGGGAGAAAGTGAGTAAACCAAAAGCCCAGCATTTCTCAGTAGCTGGGTTTTCTTTCTCCTTGACAGGGCTGCTGACAGGCCCTTTAGCAATACGGAGGCTAATTACTTTCCAGGAGTAAAAGAAAATGTGTCATTTGGTTGCTGGGGATTTTCCCAATGCAATAAATCACAGCCACGGGATCCCAGCTTTATTTGATTTAATAAAGATTTTAAAGAAAGAAAAAAGTTTTCCTTGTTTTTATCGAGAAGGGCTAGTCGTGTGTGTCTGTTTCATCGAGGGCTCTTAATGGGATGTGACCCACTTACTCTGCAAGCCACTTTCGGCACTTCAGAGTTCAGCTGTCTGCATTTGTGCTTGTCCACCTCAGCTTTGCACTTGCTTGTTGGATCCCGTCGTCCCTTGCCTTCTTCACCTTGGGTCCCCAATCCCTAGACCTGATTCATCAGCTTCTGATCCCAAAAGGAGGCCTTATTCAGTGTGACAGTTCATTCGGTCATTTGGCTTTGTTTGCCTGGCTCTGACCCTCACACCGTGTCCGGAAATGATCTCACAGCCGTCTGCTGACCCCACACAGCTGCAGGTGTTCCTGCTCTCTCTCTGGGCCACTCCTGCCTCGCACCAGGTCTACGCTGCCTGTGCCCGTGGGGCTTCCCCGCCAGGTGAGGAGCAGCAGCAAAACAGAATGGTGTAGATTAAATCTCAGAGGGGACTTTTGCTTATTTTATGAAAGCCAGAGAGCTCCTGGTTAAGAACATCCGTGCAAACAGGATTTACTTCTCTCCCTCTGGCCTACATTTGGATTTGTGTTGTTTCTGGAAGGTGTGGCTCCTTTTTAAAAATTACTATTTCACAATGATTCTAAATGAGATGCCTGAAACGAAAGCTCTGAAAACCTCTGACAGAAGAGGTAAAGGGACATAATGGGAATGTTTAACGAGCTAGGATTTTTCAGCTGGAAGGAAGGAGGTTGAGGGATTGGCTTGACTGGTCTGTTGTTATGTAGCCAATAGCAATCTCGGGGGGCTGTGCCGAGGGGAGAAGGGCTGGACCCCTCCCCTTGAGCATGCCTGACCCTCCCAAGGACAACAGAATACCAGAAACAGAAGGTGACTTCCAGATTAGCATGTGAGTCTAGAGGAACCATTAATAAATCACTTTGCATAGGGGTAACCAGTTAAAGAGTAACAAGAAGAGGGCCAGAACCCAAATATGAACTCTTTTGGAAGTCCTTTTGACTTCCCGTAGATCTGATTGGAGATGTAATTCCCTATAAGGCAACATTTTCTTTGTTTTGAAACAGATATGTGGGTCTCCTTTGTGTGTGTTTGTATTGCATTGGAAGCTAGGTCCCCCTTCCCCACCAGGTGGGGTTTCTTTTTTCTTTCTACAGCTTTGTTGAGGTATAATTGAAGAACAAAAATTGTATATATTGAAGGTGTACAACCTGAAATTTTGCTATACATATACATTGTAAAGAACAATCAAGCTAATTAACATGCCCAACACTTCACATGGTTATCATTTGCTTTTTCTTTTTGTTTGTAGTGAGAACACCTGAAATCTACCCTCTTGGCAAATTTCAAGTATACAGTTCAATATTATTAACTATAACCACCATGCTTTACATTATATCTTCAGAATTTATTCATCCTGCATAACTAAAACTTTGTACCCTTTGACCAACATCTTCTCATTTCTCCCTTCTCCCAGGCCTTGGCAACCACCATTCTACTCTCTGCTTCTATGAGTTTGACTATTTTAGATTCTACTCCTAAGTGAGATCATGCAGTATTCGTCTTCCTGTGTCCGGCTTATTTCATGTGGCCTAATGTCCTCCAGGTTCCTATACAGTAGTGATGCCTTGTGATTCCAGCCCTCCATGTGGTTGGAAGTGTGTGAGCATGTGAATTCCTCCTTTGTCCTGAGAGACAGTGCCCTTGGTCTGGGGGTGCACTAACTACCAGTGTGAGCTTGGATGTGACTGTAACAGAGGAAAAGGCCTGAAAAAGGGCAAAACATTTTACAAACTTTTAAAAACTCACTCACTCTTTGGGGGAATTAAAACGTGCCTCCCTGTCCAAGACCAGTAATCAGAGGGGCAAGGGAGTGTCCTTTGCTCTTTGTGCCACAGGAAATGGCTCAGCAAAATTGTCCAGGCAGAGGTCATGAGAGTGTCTTCCCTGGAGATGGGATGGATCAGGACCATCAACTACAGTTAAACAGCAATTGCCTGAAGCTGAAAACCCTGCCTTTAAAAGCTCTGTGTTTCTGTTTATGGATAGGAAAATGGTACTTTAAGATGCGAGTCTGCCTTTTCCTCATTTGCCGGCAAATTAACGAACCTCCCTTTCCTTCTCCTCAAGCCACTTGTCCTCATTCTTCTGATGCAGCCTTGGTGACAAGTGCTGACCTTTTGGTAACAGAATCTGGTGTCCCTGGGTTGGCCTATTGGCACCTCAGTGGAACTGATGAAAGACTGGGGGAGCAGCCCTGGGTCAAGCTGTGGGTCTTGGCCAGTAGGAGCAATGTCTTTTCGGGGTTAGAGAGCAAGGGACTATCCCAGCAGCTGCCAGAGCTTGTTTAGCTCTGGGGATCTTCAGTCTCCCCCCTTCCCCAGCCCCCCAAAGTAGATGCAGCTCCATGCAACCTGAACTGAGTCGGGGAAAAGGAAATGGATTTGGGGAACATCTCGATGCCATGGCAATTTGTCTGAGTAAGTTCCCTGGTGTGCACACTGAGACCCTTGATTCCACCCATTTGGGGGAGGTTTTCAGACCTTCCTGTTGGATTTGTTTGGAGGCACCATCTGGGGTGGAAGTCATGAAGTTGAATGGAACTAGGGAACCCTGATTGGATTTGGAACTCATTTTTATTGGTTCCCAGGGAACCTGGGGGAGGGGTTGGGAGATGTTGATTCTTGTTTGAGAAAATCTGCTTCTCATTTGTCCCCTTTGGATTAGGAGATGTTGATTCTCATTTGAGAATTTCATTCTCATTTGGAGAGTTCCCATTTGTTGGAAGGCCTTAGCATTATTGTTTATTGTCTGTGTTTGTTATTTGTGAGTTTTGTTTAGATATAGAGAAGCTCCATCTGAAAGCCCCTTAGTGAGAATCTTAGCTGAATGGCCAACTTATAGCTATGAGTATATGTCTAAAAGAGAATGGTGTTATTGTAATCCAATATACATGCTGGAATATGAGAAGTGGCTGTTGAATGAAACCTTGAATTATTATACTGTCTTACAACTAGAATTATTTTGTCAAAGGTCAAATAAATGAGATGAGATCCCATGTGTACAATCTTTCATGAAATTGCATAATAAAGAGGCTGAAAGGACGGGTGATAGAATTGGGGAGGGAAATTAATCAGGTTGGATCTTGTGACCCCTTTAGCAGCTGCCCCGTTCACCATGGGCCTTCGTGATATTTTGTTTTAATTAAACAATCAGATTCCCCTGGTCTGCCCCAGTTCTGGGTTGGCTTCTGGTTGCTGGTGCAGCTCTGGGGGCAGACCCAGCAGGAAAGGGGACCTGCAATCATGGCCTGCCCCTGCGTGGCAAGGGGGAAATGTGGGGCAGAGAGACCTGATGCCTGACTGCTCCCCCACTGGGTACATGCACAACCTGGTAGGGAGGTGCTGGCCCCACTGGGCTCTCCGGGGGTGGCCATGATGCCTGCCTTGGGAAGGTGCTGCAGGCTTGGCTGTGCTTGAGCTTGTGTTGATCAGGCCTGCACTGGAGGCCTGTAGTCAACCTGGGAAATGGCCCCGTGCAGAGCCTAGCCTGAAGCAACTGCCATGCCCCTCTGGTGCTGTCATCTTGGCACCATTAGGGGACGAGGAGGGTGCGATTGGCTCATGCTCACAAGGTTATGACTTGGGGGTGGATGGTCTCTCCTAAGAGCTGGCAGGGAACTCAATTTGGCTAGAGGATACACAGAGCTAAAGCAGGGCAATTTATGACAATATCAGATAGGGGGCTTGAATGCTCAGGGAGAAGGTAGAAAAAGTCACCCCAGATTGATGTACAATCAGTGTGCTTTTTGTAAAGAAGAAGGACGTTGGAAAGAACATTGACCCAAATTGCAAAGGATTCCAGGTAACCAGAAACCCCCAGGATAGAAAGTGTTTTTTGTTTTTTTTCCCCATGGCCAGTACTCAGATGACAAAGGAGAGGATCTGGGGCCCCCTGTCTCACTAGTGGCTCCAAGTCAAATATCCCCACAAGAGCCCTGGGTGAAATTGACAGTGGGGATTGGATTGGTGCTGGTGAAGTATACAGGAGACTGCTATTATGTGCATTTGAATGGCAGCATCCTGGGACTAGAGTGTCCTCAAAGCGCTGCTGGACTGTGTGGCCTTATGGGATTAAAAAGGCTCTCCTGCCCTTGGATGGCAGCTTAGTGAGGGACTTGCAGAACATGCAACTGGACAAATTTGCAAGCAGCAGGTTACTTATCTGGGATTTCAAATTAGCAAGGGAACCCATTGCAACTGCATGGGTTCCTAGGAATGGCAGGGTCCTATTGCACCTGGATCCCGAACTTTGGACTAATAGCAAAGCCCTTGTATGGGGTCCTTTAAGAGACAGATGTGGAGCCCCTGATCTGGACCACACACTGTCTAAATGCCTCTGAAAAACTACAGCAGAACCTTATGATTGCCCCTGCTTTGGGGTTGCCTGACTTGCAGAAAGAATTTAAATTATACAGTCATGAAAAACAAGGAATGAGCTTTGGAGTTTTAGTGCAGGTGCTGGGAGACATCCCATGGTCAGTGGCATACTTGTCAAGCAGCTGGACAATACTGTGAGAGGTTGGCCTCCTTGCCTCCGGGCAAGCTGCTACTGCAGCTACTTGTGAGTTGTTATCAAAGGCTGTGTCCACTGTCAATCCTACGACCCTCTTACCAGCTGAAGAGAATGAGCTTTTGTAGCATGACTGCTGAGAGGCTCTGGAGGCTGTCTATTCTAGCAGGATGATCTGTTATATCAGCCATTGCCAGAGCCAGATTGGGATATTTTCACTGGCAGGAACAACTTTATGGACCACAAAGGGCTAGATATGTGGTGGTCACAAAATGCACTGCCGCCTGGGACTTCAGCCCAGGAAGCTGAGCTGATTGCTTTAACCAGAGTTCTTCAGTTATCCAGAAGAAAAAAAGGTAAACATTTATATGGACTCTAAATATGCTTTTATGCATGCGCATGCTCATGGTGCCATTCAGAAGGAAGGGGGGTACTCTTGATGGCAGGAAATAAGGACATTAAGTATGCCACTGAAATAATGGCTCTGATACAGGCCATGGCTGAGCTCAAGTGGAAGGCCATCATGCACTGTCCTGGTCACCAAAAAGGGAGACACTTATGTTGCAAAAAGAAATTAGGCCGCTGATAGAGCTGCTAAGGAGACCACTGAATCCAATTTTTTCCTTGGGGCCTTGATACTCTGGCTGGATTCAGATCAATATAAATTCCCTTTAAAATTAAAAACTGGGATTCTGACATTTGGGATGGCACAGCTAAGTGGAGACAGAATTCTCAAGGATTCATTCTCCTACCCAAAGCCTTGGTTCAGCAAGCGTGATTCCTCAGTAGATTTGCTGGGACCTCATTTAAGAGGAACCCATTTGCAACAAATTATTTATGTGCTCAAAACAATCCAAAGACTGAAAAGCAACCTACTGCACAGGGAAGCCAACATGTCAGGGGATCCACACTTTTGATTACTGGCAAATTGATTTCTCTCAGATACCTAAACTTGTGTTAATAGATACCTTTTCAGGCTGAGTAGAGACTTATCCTACCTTAATGGAGAGAGTATCTGAAATTACCAGAATCCTTTGGAAGGAACTCATTCTGATATATGAGATCCCTTCCTCCATACAGAGTGGTATAAGACCCTCCTTTATATCAGAGGCAACTCAACAAGTAAGCAAAATTGATGCAGAAAACCCAACTAAACTGGGATAAGGTGTTGCCACTTTCCCTCCTCCAGATAAGGGTAGACCCTAGAAGCAGGCTTAAGTTAAGCCTCTAAAAAAAGAGTTTATGGGAGATCCTTCCTAGCACCCCAAGGTAAGTTTGGTAATATAACCATGAGTAAAGAAAGCAAAGTAAAGGGATTTCTCAAACGAGTAGGTCAGGCGCTAACCACTGTGCATGAGTTTGCCTCTTTCAGGTCCCCACTCAGTTGGAAGCAAACAAGTGGAAGGGACCCTATGAAGTGCCTGTAACAACTCACGCCTCATTGAAATTGTCAGGAGTAAAAACCTTGGGTCCATCATACCAGAGTAAAGTGTCCCATGGAAGAAGAGGACCCAAGTCCCCAGTGGATGGGCCAACCTTTAAGAGATCTAAAGTATCTGTTTAAGAAGAAAAAAAAATGAAAATGTTGATATTTTAACTAACCTTTCTTTGGTTATTTGCTCTGTCTATAGGATGGAAAAACAACTCCTTAGTGAAGATTTCCCTGGGCTATCTCCTCTTTTGCTGATCTGTCTTGCTGCTGGGTTTGTTAATCTAAATCTTGTTTGGTGAAAGTATTTCTGAATAGGATTTATGAATTTGCAGAAGCTGGTCTCTCGGATCACTTACAGAGTGCGACTAATAGACCCAGAGGTCCCATGATTCTTGCTTGCCCAGCCCTGTATCAGACATCATGTACAAGATGACACTAAGGACCTGCAGTCCCACTGAGGTCTTAGATACCAAGCAGGGTAAAATCTCTCTTATCAGGTATCCTCCTCCATTTCCGCTTGTACACCCTCATGGTTGTAGTTGTTGCTTATGCCCTTCTTTGCCTGGTAATCTGCTGCATTATTTATTTTTGTAAATCTACTGCCAAAGCTTTACAACAGCATAAAGAAGTATAAATCCTTCATCTAAAACATTGCCCCAATTCATCAGGAAGTAGCTCAATGACTATGTCGCCCCTCTTCCCACAGATATGGAAAGATAAAATTGACAGTGAGGAATATGTAACAGAGGGAATGGCTGAAAAAAGGCAAAATGTTTCATGAGCTGTCTCTTTAAAACCCTCTCACTCTTTTTGGGAATTAAAACCTGCATTCCTGCCAGAGACCAGGGGGCAGGGAGTGTCCTTTTTTCATTGTACCACAAGAAATGGCTCAACAGAATTGTCTGGGTGGAAGTCACAAGATTGTCTTTGCTGGAGATGGGATGGATCAGAACCATCGGCTGTAGTTAAACAGCAATAATCTGAAGCTGAACACCCTCCCACCCCTTAAAAGCTCTATATTTCTGCTTATGGATAGAAAAATGGTACTTTAAGATCCTAGTCTGCCTTTTCCTCATTTGCCAGCGAATTAATAAACCTCCCTTTCCTTCTCCTTGCACCACTTGTCCTTCTTCTTCTGATGCAGCCTTGGGGACAAGTGCTGAACCTTCAGTAACATTACTATGTTTTTGTGACACCCTTATGTTGCTCCATGATATACAAGACCTCACTGTTTGTCCCTAGTCCCTCTAGTCTTCTCAGGGCAGTGCCCTAACACTCTGACATCCCATGCCTACTCTAGTTAACTAGCCAGGTTTAAAATTATCTCATAAATTAATTCCTTCCAGAGATGTCATTGACCAGTAATAGCTTTACTTTTTGCTAGGAATTTTTGCATTTCAGCAGGGGGATTTTTAGGACTACAAAGCTTTGATAGAGTAGTTCTCAACCATGGTTGCACATTTGAATTCTCCGAAGAGCTTTAGCGAACTACTGGAGCCTGGGGTCCCCAAGCCCCAGATATTCTAATTAAATTGGTCCTGTGAGGGGCTGGGGGAAATAGTGGTTTTCTTAAAAGCTCTCCAGGTGATTCTAAAGTGCAGCTATTGTTGAAAACATCTGCCTAAATATGAACGATGACATCTCAAAAGATTCTAGCCAACTAGCTAACTACCAGAGAGATAGCTATGGTGATGCTTCTATCCTTTCCTAAGAAGAGCACAGAACATCTTTCTATGGCACCTCTGTATGGGGCCCAAGGAAGTCTCTGAGGAATTTGAACTATCAGCATTTGATCCCAGGGCCAAGGAAACTACCTGGGACTAAACATTTTCAGTCAGCCTAGTCCTGTTTAGTCTTAGTAGAATTAGTTTCCTCAAAATCTCTATGGCTAGAGATTAAATCAAAGGTTGCACGCTGGCCACACATGGGCCAGGTTTTGCCTACACATGGGATTTGTTCATTCTACACATTATTTCTTGATTTTAAAAATTGAATTAAAAACTAAAAGTTTCTACATAAAATCAGATTTCTGTCTTTTCTTTAAAACAGAAGCAGCACTGGCCATTTGCCCTGCATTTCAGAATGGCTAATTCTGGGTGAAGCTGTGTGCTGGCTGCTTCATTTCAGTCAGCTTGCAATGACCTCTTGCTGCAGGCCGTGGTTGCCATACTCTCCCCGTTTAAGTTACCTGTCTGGCCTTTCAGATCTTTGCATTGTGATCGACCGAAATGGAAATAATAGCTGCTATGGACTATGTACAATGTATCTCATGCTTTGTGTCTAATTCTTACGACACCTCTGTAAGGTTGGTCATACTCTTTATTTCACTGACCTTAGGGAACTTAGGACCAAAACAGAGATATTTTCCCCAAGGCCCTGCAAGGTAAGTACCAGATGTGAGATTCAAACTCAGATTGGTCTGCTTTTGGGCCTCACTCTCTTTCCACCTAAAATCAGCCCCGCTCTTCCCCTCTTTGGTAGAGATATAGAACATTCAGGATGACTTTTCAGAGACCTATTTGGCCAAGGCCCACAGCTTATGTATTTCTGACCAGGAGTCTCATGCAAACCTAGGTTCCTGGGATGACCTTATCTGCCTCATGACTATTTCTGTAGAAGCTGGTCCGGGGCAGTCCCACTATCTTCTGAGATATTACAGCTGCCATTGAGGGCTGGCCGCAGGTGCTTCCCTACCTTCACCAAAAGGAAAGCTTTGTTTCCTGACTATAATCTGCATTTCTAGAAGCAGCAAGCCAACCACTTTCTTCAACTGAACACCTGCTATGTATCAGGCACTATGAAAGGCATTTTATATATGTGGTTTTATTTAATCCATGTAGCAACCCACTTAATCTTTATAATTTTATAAATGAGACAGAGTCTCTGAGAGGTTGAGAAAATTGCAAAATGTCATACATTTACTAGACAATATGTCTCCAAGCAGATGTTTACTAGTGGTCCATTAGTAGCCAGTTGTCATCCTTAAATAGAATAAAATACCTAAAGTTGATTGTCATTTTTAAAATTTTGAAAGTAGTGTGTTAACTGTTGAACTTTTGGTAAATTCAACAAAATCAAAAAAGGAAAGAAAATAACTCCACCTTCCAGAATTACTACACCATTCTGGGGTATTTTCCTCTAGTTTGTGTGTGTGTATTTACGTGTAAAACATATAAAATATATGTGTTTCAAAAATATTTAAAATATTTAACAACTGAAAGATTCTTGAATGCTGGCAGTGTCTTATTAATATTCTACTTAAAAGGAAAATTCAGTGAATCGGAGCTGAATTCACCAGCTGTTTACTGAATATTTACTGTGTGCTAGGCACTGACATTTCAGAGATAAAAATAACCCTGAGGGAACACACGGGATGTGATTATGTGTGAAATAGACAAGTAAATGCAAAATTATAACGTGGTATGATAAATGTGTTGATAATGATAAGCTCTGAGAGTGTTGGAAGACACAGGAGACGCTGTTCGCTCGGTCAAGGGAGAAAGTCCAGCGGACGTCTTCATTACTGGGAGCAGGTAACATGTGAGCTGGATATTGCAGCACGAATAGAAGATACCCAGGTAAATAGGTAGAAGGGAGCATCCCAGGGAGAAGGATAGCATGTTACAAGCCTGCGAGGTCTAAGATAATTATTTCTGAATGCAGTACTCTGACCTTCATTTCATCCGGGAGAAATCGCACGCTGAATACATTTTCCTTTATGCCATTAGAAACCACAAGTTAAGGACCCATTGGCACAATGGCTTTCTCTTCTTCCCATCCCACTGAGTCACTTAGAATTCTAAGCTCACTCTTCTGGGAGAAAGTTACAGAGCCTTTGCTGTGGGAAATATAATTTTCTACCCATGGCAGAAAATCTGTTTAATCATTTGCACATAATAGACTATATGCTGGCGTGGGGCTGAGAGGTGACAGGATGAAGGCAAAGGAAATCACCTGCCACAGGTTCAGGTGATAAATGTATCAGGCAGGACTTCGCCTGGGGAGAGAATATAGATGCACGTGTGCTCGGGTAAGATGAAATCTTCCCCCATCCCAGCTGCCACGGCAGTTATTACAGCGGTTGTGTAAGGCAGGCGCACAACTTGCTTAATGAAACATTGAAAAGGGCAAAGTCTCTGTCCTATTTTCTGCTAAAGATGAATAGAGAAAGAACCAAAGTTATCTTTATCTGACCAGATCAGTTAAAAAAATCATGAAGCCATAAAATAAATCTCTCTGGTACATGGAAATTTCATGTGTTCACACAGGCAGTAATACTTTTTTCCACTTTTGCTCCTGCCTCCTTGCATACTGAACCTAGAAGGCTCCTAGTTAAAAATGCATGTGAAAAAGAGTAATTGATGGCTGCAGTAGCTAACCTTACAGGGCAACTTACTCTGTGTTTTTTGCATATGTATGATTTCATTTTCGCAGCAACCCCATGCGGCAGGGTTACACAAATGAGAAGGTTTGGAGAGGTTAAGAAACTCACCTAAGGACACAGCCCGTCAGTGGCAGAGCAGGGATTCAACCCCAGTCTGTCTGATTTCAGACTCCAAATACCTTTTTCTGTATCACTTTGTCTGCTAAACTATGTGGATCTAGGGCACAATTGCTGCTTTTTAATAATATCAAGTTTCTTTTATTAGAAAGAAGAGAAAAGTGGTATTGGAAAGGCAACTAGAAGTCTCTGCCACATTCGTGATCAACATAACCTCTACTCCTCAGTCTTCAAACTCCTCTATCTCCACTAGCTTCCTAGGTGTTCTCATCCACTACTTACGCAATCTGACTCTTACTCCCCAAATTATCTCTCCCCTCAGAGATCCTCTTCTCGTCTCTCCTCTGAATTCCAAACTTGAATATCTGGTTATCTGCTCTGTGCCCCCACCTGGATGTCTGATAGCTATCTCAAACCCAACTACTCAAAAGGAACGTGTAATTCTCACCTTTAAACTGCTTTCCCCACCATCCTTCCCATCTCAGTAAATGACGACTCTCTATCTGCCAGATGCTGAGGCCAAAAGAGAACCTTGTGGTTTTCTTTCTCTTCTACTCAAAATATAAAGTCAGCTTTAATTAGAAAATATGTCCAGAATCCAACCACTTCTCACCCACTCAACTGCTTTTTCCATCGTTGCATCTGTTGCCACCTCCCCCATTGTGACAGCCTCTATGAATGTCCCTGTTTCCACCCTGCCCACCTAGTCTGTTCTCTACACGATAGCCAGGGTGATCTTCTAGAAATGGGTGGGGGGTCATGCTTTCTTTCTGTTCAAAGCCCTCTAATTTCTCCCTTTCCAAGTGACATCCACGTCTGTATATGAGCCCTCAAAGTCCTTTGTCATCTGGCTCCTCTCTCACCTCTCCTCCCTCCCCACCTCCCTCACTCAGCTCCAGCCCTCTGGCCGTCTG
This sequence comes from Cheirogaleus medius, assembly GCA_008086735.1. Taxonomy (NCBI): domain Eukaryota; kingdom Metazoa; phylum Chordata; class Mammalia; order Primates; family Cheirogaleidae; genus Cheirogaleus; species Cheirogaleus medius. The sequence goes on along the minus strand of VBSM01003199.1, from coordinate 4,478,843 downwards.
GCTGCTCCTCAGGCACACTAGGCTCCTTTCTGCTTTAGGGTCTCAGAAGGATGTCTTTCCTGTTCCTGAGGCGTTGTTACCTCAAATATCTTCATGCAGTTATTGCCTTAATACTATCCTTTATTTATTTAAAAATTTTTAATTTTTAATTATTATGGGTACATCATACTTGTATATCTTCATAGGGTACATGCGATGTTTTGATACAGGCATATAATGTGAATTAATCAAATTAGGGTAATTTTGGTATCTACCATCTCAGGCATTTATCATTTCTTTGTGTTAGGAACATTTTAATTCTACTCTTTTAATTCTTTTAAAGTGTACCCTAACTTATTGTTGGTTATAGTCACTTTGCTGTATTATCAAATAGTGCTCATTCTAATTATTTAACTATATTTTTGCACCCACTAACCATCCCTACTTTATACCCCCCTCCCCACTCCCCTTCTGATAACCATCGTTTTACTCTCTGTCTCCATGAGAGCAATTGGTTTTAAGATTTAGCTCTCACATATGAGTAAGAACGTGTGAGATTTGTCTTTCTGTGCTGGGCTTATCTCATTTAACACAATGTTCACCGGGTCATCCATATTGTGCAAATGGCAGGATTTCATCCTTTTTATGGTTATATAATATTCAATTGTGTATATGTACCACAATTTATTTTTCTTTTTTACAGGTGATTTGGTATGTTTTTGCTTATCTTTTTTTATTTCAAAATATTAATTAAGGGGGTACAAATGTTTTTGTTACGTAGATATCATGTGTAATACTTAAGTCAGGGCTTTTGATGTGCCCATCTTCAAAACAGTGTTCATTGTAATAGGTAAGTTCCCATCACACTTGCCCTCCCTCTCTCCCCACTTCTTGGTTTTTCATGTCCTTTATGTTGCTTTGTGCCTGTGTGTAGCCATTTATTAGCTCTCATTTATTCCTGAGAACATACGGTATTTGGTTTTCTATTTCTGAGATACTTCACTTAATAGTCTATAGTTCCATCCAAGTTGCTACAAATGACATTATTTCATTCCTTCTTATGGCCGAGTAGTACTCCATGGTATATATTAATATATGTGTGTGTATATATATATGCATATGTTTATACACCCCACATTGTCTTTATCCATTCATGAATTGAAGGACATTTAGGTTGATCCACCTCTTTGCAATTGTGAATTGTGCTGTGATAAACATTGAGTGCAGGTGTCTTTTTGATAAAGTGACTTTATTTCCTTTGGGTAGATACCCAGCAGTGGGATTGCTGGATTGAATGGTAAGACTACTTTTATTTTTTTTGAGGAATGTCCAAACTCTGTTCCATAGAGAAGTTGTACTAATTTTCAGTTCCACCAACAGTGTATAAATGTTCCTTTCTCTCTACATTCATGCCAGCATCTATTGTTTTTTGACTTTTTAATAATAGCCATTGTGATAAGCATAAGGTGGTATCTAATTGTAGTTTTAATTTGTATTTCCCTGATGATTAGTGATGCTGAACATTTTTTCATATATTTGTTCGCCATCTGTCTATCTTCTTGTGAAAAACCTGCCTGCCTACTTCTGATATTTATTCAAAGTCCAAGGGCTCTTTAGTCTGCATGTGGTGAATCCTGCCAGGACTGGGTCCTTCCCTTCAGGGCAGCATGTTTCCTTCTGACCCAGGGTGGGTCCAGAAATGTCATCCAGGAACTAAGGCCTGGACTCAGGGTCTTCAGGAGTCTGCTTGGTGCTTTATTTTACTGTGGCTGAGCTAGTACTCAAGTTGCAAAACAAAGTCCTCTGAATTATTCCCTTTCCCTTCCCCAAGTGGAAGAAGACTCTCCCTGAGATGCCATGCCAGGATTTGATGACAGGTGACACAGACGCTGGCTTGGCCACCACCACTGGTATCTCACTGGGTCATGTGTACCCCAAGCCAGCATAGCCACAGGAATTGCCCAAAGATTGCAGCCTTTGTTTCATGACTGCCTTATGAATTTATTCCAGGCTCCAAGCCACTTTTTGTTAGTTGGCTGTGGAGCTAGCGGGAACTCGGGTTTCAGGGCAGAGGATTTCCCTCTGGCTGGGCTGTTCCAAATGCTCCCTCCATGGGTACCAGATGTTCTGCTCCATGCTGTGTGCCCTGTGACAGGGTGGCCCTGAGATCCAATGCAAAGTCCCACAATAACTTCTCTTTCCCTCCCCAGGCACACAGATTCTCTCTCTGCTCGGGGCACTGGTGCCGCATGTCCGGGGCATAGGGGAGGCGGTGCAAGAATCTTTTCTGCCCTCTTCAGTGCCTCTTTCCTTGATATGATGTTAAAACCAGGTACTGTGATCACTCACCTGATTTTTGGTTCTTCTGAAGGTGTTTCTTTGTGTGGACAGTTGTTGAATTTGGTGTTCATGGGGAGGGGGTTTCTTTTCAACCATCTCATTCCACCCCATGCCCCTTAATACCAACTTTTAGAGACACCTTTTCTACTTCACATGAAATTGCACTCCATCCTCTCAATATGTTCTTATTTCTCTTCTCTGCTTAATCTTTTTCATAGAACTTTTTGGCACCTGACATACTATGTATTTATTTGTTTATTATTTGTCCTCCTAATAATGTAAACTTCCCCAAAACAGTGTCTGTTTTGTTTCCTGCCATATCTCCAGCTCCCAGAACAGTGCAGGGTGCAGGGTAGATACTCAGCAAATACTTGTTGAATGAATGAATGAATGGCCATCTGGCCAATGGCATTATGAAAGCATGAGGTTTCAGCCCCTCTACAGAAAGGCAGGCTGCCAATCTGTTTTACCTTCAACATAGAATGCTTCCCAGAGTCTCAGAGCTGTAGCTTTCAGCCAAACAGGGCAGCAGAGCCCATCTGCTTCAATAGAGCTGTTGAGTTGGGTTTTCACTCTGCATTTACCTTGAATGATGCTTTGGTTCAAGTTATGCTTTGTGAGAAATTCATTTCCTCCTGGAGTTGCTTCTGCCAACAGAGGGAAGACAATCATTTCTTCTTGGCATGATTTCTAACTCAATCTTTTCTGTCGAGAATTCAATTGCAACCATACAACTATTCCAAATCTCATCCTGGTCAAATCAAATGCTACACTTGTAATTTAGATACCCTCCCTTTATCATATCCTGTTCTTATTTTTTAAAGTTCTCCATTATGGAAGATTGATTTACTTTGCTTTCCAGTTATATCCTTAAGTACAGGACTTTGGAATTGTGGTTATAGAACATTTTATTTCCTCATGGTGCATGTGTTTGTGTGTGTTTTGAAATCACACACATGGAATAGCTACAACAGTTACTGTGTACTTAGATATTAAATATTTAGAATAAAAAAGCAGAGGCAGTTGAAAATGTATGACTTACATTTTCATCCTGGTTCTGTCTCTGGTAGGTTATATGACTTTAACTAAGACCTTTCCCCTTTCTGAGCCTTGTAATAAATGACTCATAAGAAAAGTTTTGTAACTATATCACTTAATACTTTGAAAAAGAACCCCTTATAGTCCAGGGGAAATCAATCATTCTTACTTTGCTGAAAATTATGTAAAATTAGTAGAGTAAAATTTTGATGAAGCAAAAGCAAACCACAAAGTCTTATTTCTGTTTGCCACTTTCATGGGAAGAATCAAATGACCTCTTCATCCCCAACAAAAACAATAACTGCTTATTTATTCATTTGTCAGATTGTCAGACATGCCACATTTTCTGACCATAACAAAAATGGCTATCAAGAATGTGCAATTAGAGGATCTAGAGTTGGAGGAGCCTGGTGTTGGTTAGGATGATATTCAGATATGACAGAGAGCCAAAACCATAGCCTAAGCAAGGCAGAGCTTGATTTCTCCCTCACGTGTTGTTCCCAAGGTAGGTAAGCAACTCAGGCGGTTTTGGCATGCTCTGCTTTCAGGGACCCAGGCTCCTCCTCCTTTCCTGCTGCAGCAGTTCACAGATGTGCTTGCCTGTGTGGTCTAGCATGTGTTCTACCACCTCTACATTCTGGCTCTCAGGAAGAAGTAAAGGGGCCAAGAAGGGCATGGCTAGTTTCTTTAAGAATATGGCCAGAGGCCAGGCACAGTGGCTCATGCCTGTAATCCTAGCACTCTGGGAGGCGAGGTGGTGGTGGGAGGATCGCTTGAGCTCAGGAGTTTGAGACCAGCCTGAGCAAGAGCGAG
>VBSM01003199.1:4456048-4474573 GCA_008086735.1 Cheirogaleus medius | reverse complement strand
AAAAAAAAAAAAAAAAAAGGAAGAATGAATATTGGGGGACAACTAGCAGTTTCTTCTATAGGTATCAACATTCTAATTTTATAGATTTATGAACTGAAGCCAATAGAGGTAAAATATCCCAGGCTTTACAGCCAAATGATGGTGGATTCTAAGTCACTGCAGTCTTATGGAAAAGGCATGAGTTTGGAGTGAGACAGACCTGAGTTAGAATCTATGTTTTGTCAATCACCGACTGTGCAGCTTTTGGAAAATTTATTAACTTTTCTGAGCTCTGATTGTCTTATATGTAAAATGGGGATGGTTTCTCTCTTGAAGGTTCCCTGGGGTGATAAATGAGTTGGTTTACAGAAGCACTTTTTAGGGGACCCAGCATGTCATAAGGAATAATGAAGTTGCAGGTTCCTTCCTACTCCAACCTTCCCATTACAATTTCATACTACATAATGTGGATATATTTAAACATACACAGGTACTCCAGAAAAATATCTGGAGTATTTTTCATGATCAATCCAAACCTCCTTTTAAATCTATATTTCTGTTCAATTTGAGTTAATATTCAATTATGATCTCAAGATACTTTAAGAGATGGGCACAAAAAAGATATTTTAGGAAAAGTTTCAATTAATCTAGAAAATTTAACTAGAATCTCTCCTGCCCTGAGCATTTCAGCTGATTAACTGAATATTTAGCACTATTTCAATAACACATTATATCCTGCCCATAGGCTTAATACCAATGGCTTTTGTCATCTTCACTTTTATTTTTTTTCCTATGTTTTCATCTCAAATTCTAATTTCAACACCTGTGTTTTATTTTTATCCTACTGATATTGGAATTTAAGTGAATTTAGTTTTCAAAGTTTGGAATAAATTAGATTGACTATTTTAAAAACCTGAGAGTGGAAAAATATTCATATCTAGTTGAGACTTTTTCTTGGGTTACTTTAAAAAGTTCTTTCTAAACTTTTTTAAGAGTGAGAATATCTAAAAGAACACACAGCTTTGCTTGAAAGGAATCCCTCCAGTCTGGGAAGAAATCACTCAAATCCGAACCAGATGTGATATGTAAAGTAGTATTTTGAATATTCATATTATGTTGTGAAAATCAGATTCCCAGAACTGAAAGTCTCACCGAATGAATTGAAATGAAGACTGTAGTATGAATGTCACTTCCCTAATGCATAATATTGCAGTTCTATCCAGTGCCTTTTTCCTAGATCGGATCACTAGAGAACAATCATGTGCACAGACATGGCAAACATGCCCTCATTCTAATTATATAAGGCACTTTGCAAGGAAAACACATTTTAGCTTAACATCATTCTGAATGAATTTTAATTCTAATAATGGGACACTATTATTCTTGTCCATTCCTTTGGCTTAGCGTATTTTTGCAATATCAGCATTTTACTTTGTTTCTACTTATTCTTGAGAACTGGTTGAAATTGCCTCTGAAATGTATTAGATGCCGGTTTGCAGCCTGCACATTCACACTTCTTTTTATAAGGACCTGTTGTTATGCCAAATACTTCTTGCCTACTTTCACTCATCTTGTTAGGATCCCTATCAACAGATTTGTCTCACAACAATGTAAATTATCTTCAATTTCTTTCAGTAGAGGGGAGAAAAAATCAGACTACTTTACTGCAAGTATTCTACTTCACTTTACAAATGCATTTCACATCCTTACTTTGGCACACCTGGTCAGCCCATTTTAGCATTATTCATCTCCATTTATGTGGTTAATGGATTTTCAATTGCAAATTATCCACTGAACATGCATCAGAATACTTTTTACAGCTCTATGCATTGATTCATATACCCATAATATTCAATCAACCTTTGGTTTGTATCAACAAGTTGTCACTTTGGAAGCTGCTAGCTAATAGGGAGGCCCAGCAGATTGGTTTTTAATAGTGATTCTGGAATATTCTGTGTGTAGATAGAGCTAGAGGATCTTTCACCATGCTGCCAGGTTATACTTAAGAAAATTGGGAGATGGAGAACTTAGGAATTTTAAGAGGTTGGTCTTAAGAGGAAAGTTTCTTAAATATTTCAGTGTTTATAAAATGAAAGAACAGATCCAGTAGACAAAATTAAGAGAATGTCAATGATCTTGTTATTATTATCCGGTTAAAGACTAAATGATGGTTCCAAAGAGAAACTACGAGTAGTTTTCTTTTCTTTAAACCAGTGTTACTCAAAATGTGTCCATGGATTATTATGTGAATTCTTTGTTCACACAAGATGGGTACAGAAATTGGGAGTGTTTACAGTTTAGAAACTGTAAGAGTGATGTGATGTTGCTGTGACATCCAAGTGTATGACCAGTGAGTTTGTCTCATTAAATAAGACATACACCAGCGTGCATGTTGTTGAGATTATGTGGTGTTGCTTGCATGTCTAGTCATGTTTAGTAAGTGACCAAGGTGGATGCAAAACAAAGAATCAGATGACTGACATTAAGTGCTATCAATGCATTGGAGAAAGACAATGAAAAGCTTAAGGTGATTAATCGTTAATTTAGGGAGAAGTATGACAGTGAGAAGCTTGAAGCTGTCCATCTCCCTGCACCCTCTGGCCCTCTCCCTCCTATGAAAGGCTGGTGCTCCCTGCCTTGCTTGAAGACAATGTAGAGCCTCTACCTGCACATAGCAGGTGCTGGCCTCAGGATGAGACCCCACTGTTGCTCTTGGCCACCAGACAAACAAATGTCAAATTACAACATAACTTGGCCAGTGAAGTGCTGGGTCACCTGAGGGGAAGAAGGGACTCTGCCAAAGGAGCTGCAGGACCTAGCTGTCACCCCTGCAGAACCAGGGTACATATATGGCTTGGATCCTGAGTGTGCTGAGTCCACGGGTGATGAAACATGAAGCTGGGTAAGGAGAACTGATCAAAATGAGAGCACCCTCCGGTGGTACAGATTTAACTCCCATGATACAGAAAAGGACCCTGGGAGACTGTGCTATCAAGCTGCTGGGATGACTCTCGGAAGCTTAGAGAAAGCAAAAGGGATTGGAAACGCGAGCGCTGCTGTAGCAGACAGTAGAAGAAAGAATCACAATGTCAGAGAAAGTGGGCATGTTTGAGTAGATACACTATGGGAGGAGGAAAGCTGGCTGTGTCTTTGGGAGGGCCTGCGGGACACTCGGTTTACCAAAGCAATACGGATGTGCTGGGGAGAGGGCAACCGACCACCTTGATAACAGAACATGATGTCCCTAGGCACAAGAGAGGCAGCCAATAGGCTATTGTTTAATCTATGCAATCAAAATAAACCAAGGGTGGGTGATTGGGAGCTGAGGGCAGCTTGAAAAGTAAAAGCAAAATGTCGTGAATTTCTGCCATTTATGGACTTAGGCCAATTCGGAGACCTGAACTCATGGGATAAAGGAGAAGGAAGGTCCTTGGGAGGAATTACCCTGCAGTATCATGGTATGTGGTAGTGATAATCCTGTTTGTCACCAGAGGAACCTATACCCATTTACCTGGGTGTTGTATGCTGGGAAAAGGGGACTACCTGGACATTTTGAGGATTGTTAGATACAGGCTCCAAGTTGACACCAACATGAGAAGCCTTGGACCATCGGTATGATCCCCTGCTAGAGTGGGCATACGTGGAGGCCAGGTGATAGGTGTGTGGGGGGGGTCCTGACATGGTACGGCTCGTGGCGTGTCCATTAACCCACCTAATGGCCATTTCTGTGGGCAGTTGACTGTATACTTGGAGTGGACATACTTGGTAGTTAGCAGAAATCTTATATTCCCTCCTTGGACTGTGGAGGACAGATCTATTGTAGTTGGTAAGACCAAGAGGGAATCTCTGAAATTTTTCACTCCTCCTAGACATGATAGTACGTGAAAAACAATATCACATCCTAGAGAAAATGGTAGAGACCGGGGCTACCATTAAAGACTTAAAAGAGACAAGGGATGGTGGTCCTCATTATTTAGCGCGCCAGTCTGGCTCCTACTGAATCTAGAAGGATCTTGGCAATGGTGGTGGATCACTTCAGATTCAGCCCAGTGGTCACCCTGATTGTGTCTGTTCTGCTGGGTGCTATGCACGTGCATAGCCTCAGGCACGAGGTATGCAGCCCTCCCTCTGGCAAACGTGTTCTCCGTTTCTATTAAGGAGACTCAGAAACAGGTCTCATCCATGTGGTGGCTGTGGTGGAGACAATAGTATGCATTTAGAAGCTGCCTTCTGACATGATGTAATTCTGACATCTAAACATTTTTCAAAGCATCCTATTCATTTACTGTATTAAAGAAAACATGTTAATTGAACCAGATAAACAAGAACGAAAAAGTATGTTGGAGCCTTTGCAATATATGTGCTTCAGAGAGTAGAAGGTAAAACATTATGGAGATTCAGGAATTTGCCACATCAGGAATTTTTAGGATCTAGTGGTCTGGGATGTGCTAGGACATCCCTTTGAAAATAAAAGAGAAATAACCGCATCTCATGCGTGCCACTACCAGCACTGGTTAGGCCTCTCGGGATTCTGGAGGCAGCATGGTCCACAGCAGAAGATGTATCCTGACCTATTTACTGGATGCCATGGAGAGTTGCCAGCTCAGAACGGGCTTTAGAACAAGAAAGGGCTCTGTAGCAAGTCCAATCTGCAGTGTAAACAGCCCTGCTGCTTTAGCCTTAAAATTCAACAGACAGTATGGTACTGGCAGTATTTGTGTTGGGGAAAAGTGCCATGTAGAGTTTATTACAAGCTCCAATAAGAGAAACAAAGTATAGATACCTAGGATTCTGGAATAAGGCCATGCTATCTCCAGCAGAGTGGTCTGTACCCTTCTAAAAACAAGGCTAGCATGCTACTGGGTCCTGGTAAAGACAGAGTGTCTGAACACGAGACATCAAATGACCCTGTGACCAGCGCTGCTCATTGTAAGCTGTGTTCTGTCAAATCTATCAAGTCATAAGTTGAGACAGGCTCAGCGGCAACTCATTAGAAGATAAAAGGGGAACATCCAAGTTTGGGCATGAGCAGAGCCGGAGGGCTCAGGTGAGCTGCACGAGCCAGTGGCCTAGACTTCCACGGTCGCCCACCTTTGTTGCACAAATGCCTCTCTTCCAGCCCTTACACACAGACACATAAGGGGTCTCTCATCATCAGTTGACAGAGGAGAGAAAGGCCAAGTTTGTTTCACAGATGGGCTGGTTTAGTGTGTGGGTATGAGTTGAAAATAAACTAATGCTACATTTAATCCCATTCAAGGGCTGCCCTAAAAGATAGCAGCAATGGGAAAGCTTTTCAGGGGCAAAGACTTGGATCATCCAGTTTGGAAATAGACTTGGCACTAGGTAAGAACGTGTATATGCTCATGGGTGGTGGTGAATGTCTTGGCTGGTTGGTCAGGGGTCTGGAATGAGAAAGACTGAAAGATTGGGAACATGAAGGCCTATGAATGGACCTATGGGAGTGGACACAAAGTGTGGTCTTTGTAAGCCACGGGAAGGCCTGCTGGTGAGTGTCTATCATGGAAGAGGCACTAAACAGCCAAAGAGAGAGAATGTCTTGGCCAGTTCATGTCAGCTAGCCCGTGTCATCAGCCACTCTAATGCTGGCACCATGGTCTTGCACGTGAGTGCTATGATGGCAGGAACAGAGACTGTGTATGGCTAGCAGCATGGGCTTCCTCTTACCCAGGCCGATCTCACTGTACTGCTGCTGAGTGTGCAACCCTCCTGCCACAGAGGTGGATCCTCTGCAATACACCATCCCTTGAGGAGAGCAACCAGCTCTTTGGTGGCAAATTGATTACACTGGAGCCTTTATACTGTGGAAGGACAGTGATTTGTTTTGACTGAGATCAACATATATTCTGGGTATGGCCTTGGCTTTCCTGCTTGCAGTGCCACAGCCAGTGCTAGTATCCAAGGGTTTACCCTGTGTGATCCATTCCCTTCGGCATAATATTACCTAAAATGTGGGTGCCCACATTACTGTAGGAAAGGAGGTGAGGCAGTGGGCATGTGGTCATGGGATCCCCTGGTCATATACTACCCCACACTACCCCGAAGCCGCCAGCTGGGTAGAATGATGAAACAGCTTCATGTGGAGGGTGCAATATACCCTTTAAATCAACAGATCTTAGAGATATTACAAGGTTATGGAGAAACAAGGAGTAAGAGTAGGGGTGATCCCACTTAGAGTTATTCTTAGCGACCCTTCCGGGGAGTTCATGCTTACTGTCTCCTGACGTTAGTCTATATATAGGTCTAGAAGTCCTGGTTTCTGGAGAGCGATTGCCTCCAGCAGAGGACATAGGAAGAGTTTTATTAGACTCTAGTTTATGGTTGCTACCTACCTGCTTTGAGCTGCTCGTGTCATGCACCAACAGGCAAGTAAAAGAGTCAGCACCCAGCAGGGCTAACTGACCCTGAGTGTCAGGAGGAGGCAGGGCTGCAGTTTCATCATGGGGATGGGGAAATGGTTTGTCACCCAGGCGATCCACTGGGGCATCTGTTGGTAAACCCCTGCCCACTTTGACATAAGTGGTTAAGTGCAGAGCTTGAGAAAGGTATAGTGACTAAGGGCTCAGACCTCAGAGGGATGAGGTCTCAGTCACCTCACTCTCTAGGCCACCTAGAGCAGCTGAGTGCTGACAGAGGTGAAAATCTAGACGAGCAGGAGAAAAAAGAGATGATTAGTGTCACCGGTGGCCTTGAGAGCACCGTGGCAGTGGGGATATAGTTCATGCCACAAATCTTCCCCCTGAAGTTTTTCCAGGAAACAGGACCAGGCTGCATTCCAAAGGCACTATCTCCACATGGAGTGAACTTACGGAAGAAGTAAGTGAATGCAAATGTAGTGATGTAGAGAATGCTGCATTGCCCAGACCTGCTTCCCCTCCACCTGCTTTAGGATAGTAACACATTCCTTAGCTGCTGGGTGTGTCAGGGGTTGATGGCTCTAAGCTGTGTCCCTCTTCCGGAACTGCCTTCACATTTTTGGGGCTGCTTTGCCCAAGTTCATACCCTTCCCCGGGGGCTGCCTGCATGTACTGTTGGTGGATGCTGGGATATGAAGGTTGAGCCTCGTTATCTCACCTGGGGACAAACCTACAGCTCTTTGTAGGGTCACCTGAGGCCTCTCTTGCAACTGCATCACAGTTCAACTCTTCGCTTTGCCCAGTCCTGCTTCCCTCTTTCTTTTACAAGTGTTGTTCCTGAACACATGCACTCTCTGAAACATACTACAAATCTTCACCACAGAATCTGTTTCTAGAACTCTGAGCTAATACAGAGTGGTTGAGATATTTTAAGGGTAAATAGAAGTTTCCTTTAAATCTTACCATACATATGGATGGCAGCCCCTCTTTGCCTCATACAGGGTTTGCTCGCCTTTGGGGAAAGGTTTTCCTCAGAAAAATGGAGATGAAGTTCTAGGGGAGGAGACACCTCAGTGTGATATGGTTGATCTAATCCCTCAGCAAATGGGCTCTGTCTTGACAATCATTACGTTTACTTTGTGCTATTTAATCACGTTTAGAGGGTTTAAGAACTAATGCTTATTTTAAAGGAACCAATGGCTCATGCTTTGAATCAATGAATATTAACACTAACTAATAGTTTAGAGTAAGAAATATAATAATAGTTTAGTAAGAAATAGTGATAAAATGGAAAGAACTTAACTTTGGAGTCAGAGATCTAGATTTAAATCTCAAATTGCCATTTACAATATGTGCATTGGACAAATCAAGTTTTCTCAGCTTTAGTTTTGTTAATTTCTAAAAAGGAAATAATGCCTACTTTGTAAGGTTTTCTTTGGTGAGAATTAAAGAAGGAAGTATCTCCAGAGCTCCTGGGCCTACAGCTCACGGGCATGACACATAGACTCATCATTTTGCTCACAAACATTCATTCAGCACAAATCTTTATTAAGCAGCAAATATCTATTATGTGCTATGTCCTGTGCTGGGTGCTTGGGTAGACTGGTGGGCAAGCCATGATTCATCTTTTAAAGAAACTCACACTTTGGAGTAAGAGACATGCACATGATGAAGAGGGAGCTGGATTTGAGATGATTTGCAGATTTCTCATTTATTCATCCTGATGAATAGTAATATTCTATATTTTCCAATGATTTTTTTTAAGCAGGCTGGCTGGAGTAAGGGTTTGGTACTTAGGTGGGTTTCTAGGAAGCCAATCTGTGAGACGGTAAAACATCCCTGTGTGAGATGGAGATTGTATTTCCCAGAGCTCTTCCTGGGTGGAGCAGGTTCTACATGCTTGCGGCCAGAGCTGGATTGCTGGAGTTGATGATGGATAGAACAGCACCACCACTCAGTCTTCCTCCTCTGTGCCTTTGCTTCATGTGGTCTCCAGCCTCTGCTCTAGCCATGCCTTGGGCAAACGTTTAAAATACGAAGAAGCACCTGTTCATGAGCCTGCTGTTTGTGCCCATGTGTCTTAATCTAGGTCACTCCATCATCATTTTCAGTAAAGAAACCCAGGCTTAGAGTCAAGGTGGAGCTGGTAAATAGGTAGCCAGGGACCCCATCCTCTCACTCTCCAGTTTATTTCCTCTGCCCTCCTACGTTTAAGCATGTTATTCTGAAACACTGGCCAAAAAGAGACATATGACAGTAGCATAAGCCCTTAGCATGGATTTTATTTAAACAACCTTTGGAGTGGTCATTTTGTTGTCATGGTTGCTCTAATCAATGAGATGGATATAGGGTCTCAGGGCTGCTGCTGTTTGTCTGATCGCTTAACCTTCGGAAGCAGATTTTATTAAAGTGTTCCTGTTGCTGAAAATGAATTACAAAGCTTTCCTTTTTCTGTAGGAAATAAGAGTGCCCAGATGAGATTACAGGGCTTCCTATGATATCTAAATAAGATTAGTTTGCTGAAGATCACATTAAAATCCCATTAAAGACACAGTTCCGCTCCAGCCCCCCTTCTCCTCAGGCAAGTTCTGAGCGAGTTGATGAAAATTGCTCAGGGATGACAAAACAGGCACTGAGCACCCTGTGGAGACATGGGGCTGGGGGTGGAAATATTCCCCCAGCCGTGTTCGTCACAGGAACAGGATCTGTGTACATGGCCCATTACTTACAGATGACAGTTCCTGACTCTAAGGAGGGAAGTCTTTAGGGAGGAAATGGTAATAAGATGAAAGGATCATGAGATGAAGGCATTGAGGTCATCCTCCGAGAGGACCCAGGAAATCATTAATTCATTTTTTATGTGACAAGGATAACAGTATTAATGTTTAAGTATTTATAGCCTACCCTCAAGCCTGCTTCTGAGAAGGAGGGATTCTTTGCTCTAAGGAGGCTGCCGAGCCTAGATTTTTGTTGTGCTGATCTAAGTAATCAGGATAACTTTGGAATTAGTACTGAGAAAAGATAAATTTATTTTCATTAGGAAGGGATGTGGGCAGCTCTTACAATGCTCAAATGGGGCCAGCAGGGTGGTTGGGATTTTGAGAGAGCAAAGAAGAAGCCTGCAGAGAGAAAAAGCTGGGAGATTGAGACGGGCTGTTGTGATAGCTGGGGCCTCAGGGCAGTCAGGCAGATGACGACATCTATAATGTCATGACTCTTTGTGTCTCTTCAAGGGGCTTCTTTGAAGATTTACAATGCATTTCAGTGGTTTTTTTGGATGTAGTGTTTTGAATGGCCACCATGAAGCCATGGAATGGGCAAACCTCATTTGCTCATTAATTCAATTATCCAATTTTCTTGAGTGCTAGGTGTTTATTAGAGATACAGAGAAGACAGATAGAGACCATTTAAGCAAATAAGTGCAATTCAGTATAACAGGTGCTTCAGTAGAAGCAAGAGCCGGGAGCAGAGGGGACGCAGGGCACCTTTCTGTGGACAGGCAGGGAAGGATGCACGGAGGAGCCATGGCAACCATGAGGAGTCAGTTTGCTTTAGACCTGCCTGAACAGGTGGGTGTTTCCAAGGGTCTGCAAGAACATCTCTTACTGTCTGCTTCCTCCCCACGTGCCAGCTTCCTCTGCTGATGGGACGTGGTGACTTTTATCAAAAAATAAAAGTAAAAAGGGACAGTCTTCAACACTTGATGTCCTTGGTGACCTTTGAGTGCCTTCATGGAAACAGCACTGATGGAGCCTTGGCTTATTGGAACACATATCTCACTTGCATAGGAGATTATAATTTGAAAGAATAGATTCTCAGTGTGCTTATATTTATTAATACCAGGTAGCTTATTTTTATGTTACTAAGTTGAAAAATGGAATCAGATTCAGTCACTTGGAGTCTTTTGCCTCTTTACTTCCTTTTATTTTGAAATGAATATGGTTTGCGTTGTTAAAGGTTTTATTTTAACACTTCAGGCCAGTTATTTTGTATAGCCTTAAAAGGATAGTTTAATCAAATATAAAGTAAAATAACAATAGAACTGGTTAACCAAAAAACGAGATGTTTAAAAATATCTATAATTCTTATAACCTCCTCTCCCCAGATATCACAACAATAAAATAAAACCTATTAGTAATGACATCAGCTTGCTAACAGCTCTTTTCTTGCAGCATGGTGATATTATCATTTGGGGTGGGAATATATTTTCTTCTTTATATTTTTCAAAAGTTTTCAAATTTTTCACACATGAATATGTCTAATTTGGTTAATTAGAAGAAAAGATAAATAAATATTACTTATACAAATCTGGTAGAGAGGTCAACTGGATAATACAGTGTGTTTTTTCTTGTTTGAATTTTAGCTTAAGTCACCATAAATGTTTAGTATTGTTAATTTTTCCTAGGCAATATTTTAAAGTTGAAATGAGGCCTTAAATCTTTGACATTCATATTCAATTAACTAACAAGTAATGAAATTGTGAAAATAGACTCACACCGTGATTTTGCTAGTGGTGGTGGTGGTTGGTAGTGGGGATGATGAAAATGATGATGATCGTGATGATGGTGAAGGTGATGGTCAAGATGGTGAAGACTTCAGAAGGTTGCTGATCCCCAAAGAGTTAAATGGAGTCACTATGAACTCCTTTTTCAAGGTAATGAAATAAAAATTTAGAGATTTATTCAAAGACTTTCATATTCTCCAAGGCCATCCTGCCACAAACAAAAATGGACAAGAACTTATCTTCAGATTTCTAGCTAATTTTTTTCTCCCCATCCCCATGATATTGTTGTTGCTGTTAATGTTTCTTTGCTTGCCAGAAACTACATTAATTAGTTTTCAGTGTGCTTATTCCAGCATTTGTAGACTTTAATGCCTTTGCAAGCTCCTGCACAAACTTAGGTGGTTAGCTCCTGCACAAACTTAGGTGGTTAGCCCTAGAAAATGAATTCCTCTTTATTTCTTTTCACTTGTTGGTAGCACTTGCTGATGGTAGCACTTGTTAGTGGTAGTTTTTATCTTTGAATTTTGATCACTTTCAATGAAGATTTTTGTGTTTAGTTTTAAAAACAAAAGTTTATTTCAATCGGTTCAGGAGAAAATGATCCAAAACCATAGCTTTGTATTATTTAACTGAAACTTCAGGGGAAACTTTCTATTTTCAACTAGTTTTGCTGTCACGTAGACACTTTATGTGCAGAACTGATTTCTGTCTGCACTATGGGATAGGGTGTGATGTGGGAAGAGAATGTCATCTACTCTAAGTTGCTAAGGGGCTCTGACCAGGAAGCATAAATATAACCAGATTTATTCAGAGAACTTAGGATTCCCAGATTTTGTTTTTGGAGCAGGTGAGGAGAGGGCTAATATAAAAGTAATCAATTTTCTATGTTGTAATTCAGTTGACTAGGTCTTTATAGTTGGAGTGACATGGTACAAGCTGTGGAGATTGCCGTCTTCACATTGCTTTATCCTGACTGAAGGTTTTGACTTTGAAGAGGGTGTGTGTCAGGTGTCTTCTATTTTCACCAGCACCTCACAGTTGCCACTAGATTGATTAATTTGTTTTTTCATTCTCAATTTTTTTTTACTGTGTTTATCTTAAGACAGATGATTAAATTTAGTAGATATTCCATTCTCCCTGTGTTAAAATGGACAGTGATTAATTTTCTGCTATTCGTTTTATGTATGAAAATGAGTTTGACCCAAATGTAAATGCATCATGTGTCTTTGACTTTCTGGGATACTTTAAACTTCAATTTCAGGGAAAAGAGTTTAAATAAGGGCAAATAAATGATAAATAAATACTTAAAATAATGAAAGTATAATAGGAGTACTTGCTTTGTATTTGCTATGGAATTAAAAAATAATATAGTCTACTTCTCTACCATTAAGATGACAAACACATTTCTCAATGTACCTGTAGGTGTCACTGTTGAGATAAAGTATGGAAATGACGATTACCCAGGTTTGAATCTGAGAAAGGGCTGCTGGGATGAATTTTTAGTGCTTTTGGTTAACTCTGTAACATATTTTTTTTCTGATATAGTGCTTCATAGTACTTTTCTGAGTGTAGCTTGAGTCCAATTATCTGGCACAAATAAAGTAACTAATATCGAATGTTCTATTATTTTGGGGCAAAGAAATCACCTTGGACAAGAAGGGTGACATACAGGTACAGAGTACAATAAAATAGACGACTTGTTCCTTAAATTTCGCCTTAACATTCCTAGATTAGTAGTTTGGAGAATTTAGTGTTTTCATTTTTCCTTTCTTCCTCCTCCCAGAGCCAGCTTGCACCAGTGAGAGCCCCTGATCACGTGCTGCCTTCTGTGTGTGGGATTCACTTCCAGACGGTGAGTTCCCAGGGTGTTAATGAAGGAATCAAACCAGTGTCTAAGTGATAGTCCTGCTTTTCCGACAGGGGCTCCTAACTTAGAACCAGGATAAATTTCAACATATTGGGATTCTAAGACTCTGACTTTACAAGAGGTTTTCTCTTGTCTCTTTTGTTTTATTTTGTTTATTAAAGTGATTTGAAAATTTGAGACTAAATCTCAGGAAATTGTTAAGGGGTAATTTATGTTTTATGCATTTAAGTATGCTTCTAATTTCCTTTTTTTTAAAAGCTGCCCCCACCAATATTTGAATTAATTAAATTATTAAGCAGTTATTGCTCTTCCCTTACATATATTTCATTTCTTTGGAAGTTAGAAATATATGGAAACATCAGGGACAATGCTTGCCTTCAAGGACCTGGGTGGGTGTTCAATATCAATGAGAGACAAATGAGCAGACAGTGAGAAAGAGTGAAGGGCTGAGTTCGTGTGGAATATAAAGAGGAGAGCTACCAGATCTGCTTGGGAATCAGTAAGTGTTTGAAGGAGAAGTGTGTCGAGTCAAATTGAATAGACTTTACAGTAAGGACAAGGAGGTGGAGAGAGTGAGCCAATGAAGCACCCCTCATGAGAGTGGCACAGCACACCAAGCATGTTTGGGGACAGGGACAGGGAGTGGTTAGGTCTGGCAGAAGTGCAGGGTGGGTGAGCGGGGGGCGAGGGGTAGTGGTCCTGTGATGCCCCTTCTGTGAAATGCTCTGAGCACCTCACTGTGTTTCATCCACGAAAAGGGCCTTAGAGGTTAATACCACAGACAACGATTTCACTTTTCTTTTTCCCAATAAACTTAGCTGTTTGTGTTCAACTGCTTCAAAACAAAGAAAGGCAGGTTTCTGAATGGACAGTTTCTACGTTAGAGTTGACAGTGATCATCCTGTTTGTGTTAGACAGTGGCTCTTTCTATGATTTATTGTTCTTGGCAGATGAGGGGGTCAACTGGAAGGATTGTGTGGCTGGGCTTTCAGTGACTTATGTGGTTAACTAAACTATTTCTGTTACAAATAGGTATTAGGTGTTTTGCCTTGCACTGAACATTAGCTGCCTCTTGTGACTTACACAAAAATAGCCAATACTTCTATATTCCTTACTGTGTACCAGGTACTGTTCTAAATATCTTTATCTCTCTCTCTCTCTCATTCTCTCTCTCTCTCTCTCTCTCTCTCTCTCCCTCTCTCTCTCTCTATATATATATACATATCCACATATATATTAACTCATTTGCTCTTTATAACCACTCTGTCGAGTAGGTAATGATGTGACCCCAATTTTAACCATAAAGAAATAAGGCATGGAGGGTTAGAAGATTTGCTGAAGGTCATACAGCAACAGAGCTGGAATTGGAACCCTGATAGTCTGGTTAAGGGTACATATTATCTAATAATTTGATATTGCATATAAGTTTAATTGTGCTACATAATAATTTACTGAAAGGGTTTTTATTTTATGGTTGGGAGGGACAAGCGTTAACATTGTTTTGGAAGGATATCTGGAAGAGCACCCAAAGGAGTTTCATTTCTAGAGAAAGTGGGGCTGGGAGTACTGACAACGCCTGTGATCAACTGAGGCAGTCTCTCTGGATGGTGAGTGATTTCTTTATTCTTGGAGGATGACCACAGCAATGAGCTCTGGAAAGAAAGAAAGAAGCAAACTCTGTCATCTTCTTAGAAATTATGTTTCTTAGAAATTATGTTTCTAAGTAATTGCTAGAAATAATCCCAACTGGATGCATGAGACTTAAGAGGTTTGACAAAATGTATGATACACAGCAAACTATAAATATTATTATTTTATTTCATGTTTATGGAGCAACAACACTATCCTCGGGGCTGCACATATTAAAAAAGACACCATTCCTGCCCTAAGGGTTTACAGTGCAGACAGATTTCAAATTTCTTACTGGATCCAGATGTTTGAGTGCGGCACATCACTCATCCTTTTCTGCCTCTCTCCATTTTAAGTTAGCACATAATCCCAGGATGATGGATACCCTAACATCAGCCTCTGTGATTTTACTCAATGCTTTAGTCAAGAGGAGTATAGAATGTGCCTAAAATATTTTTCCCCTTCAGCATTTATACATCAGAAATGATATTCACCAATTTTGTGCATGTAGCAATCAGCTACTTCCATTAGCTTTCCCTGTTAAACTGAAATGTCAGATCAAGAATTGAATGGGTGAGAAAAAAATGCTAGGAAAATCCATTTACTTGTAAATTTACCACTTGAAGTGCTGGCTACGTATGTGGGCATAGTAGGCGACTTGAAAGTTTCTGACATTCCCTGTGTGGCTGTTAAGGACAGGCAGATGTTGTTCATCACCTGTCTCGGTGTGGAGAAAAGAGCTCACGATTAGCAAGCTCCCAGGAGCGGGCAGACACCAGGTTCATCCTTTTGCATATTTTATCTCATTTAATGTTCCCAGTTACTCTGGAGGGTA
The DNA here is from genome assembly GCA_008086735.1 of Cheirogaleus medius. NCBI lineage: Eukaryota > Metazoa > Chordata > Mammalia > Primates > Cheirogaleidae > Cheirogaleus > Cheirogaleus medius. The sequence goes on along the minus strand of VBSM01003199.1, from coordinate 4,459,382 downwards.
GGTACTATTTTACAGACAAGGATTCTGAGGCTCAGAAAGGTTACATGACTGACTCAAGGTCACACAGCAAGGAAATCGGGGCTTTCAAAACTGAGCACTGTCAATAGCAGATGACATACACCATTCAGAGTCAAATATTGCAGTGTCCGTACAATTTCCCATTGGTTACCCTCCCTGGCTATGCCATTATACTGTCTTCTTTTTTAGAAGCAAGAGCTCAGTGTTGCTCTTCTAGCTTTCCCCTAATAGCTTTGTTAAACACTTGACAACTGCAATGCTTTCATTGGGAGTTGACGTTTAAATCCAATACTGTGACTTAGGTCTTCATTTATATCCTCTTTCAGTAGCAGATGTGAGCCTCTCCCTTCCCCTGGGCGTCGCCACATTGCTGTGTGTGAGTGATATGCTCCCTAGACCCCTGAGGAACCAAGGGATGCCTAAATTGGGGTAAGGCTGGCAGAGAATTCCCAGCTTGAGAATCAATTAATATGATAGCAGGGGTCAGTGGCCAGCCTTCCGAGTCAAGAGTGTCTCAGGAACCTGTGGGTGGAGCAGAGACTGGAAAGCACTGGCGACTGCCCCAGCTAGCTGGTCTCCTTTGTGCCCAGCAGAAATCCCCTCAGGTGCCATGTGGAGCTTGCACACTGTAGACTTCTGAGCCCTGGTCTTTATAACATTTGGTTCAACCATTCTACGGTGAAATTGGTTGTTTTCTCATGGCAATGTTAACCTGTTCCTAGGGCTGGGCACCAATAATTGGGCCTGAGTAATTTGAAATTACTGGGCATTCATGGATGACTGTGAACTATTGTTCAGTTGTCAGCCTACAAACAAATCTGAAAAGAACCAGCCCTTAGGTGTGCTGATTTCACAGTAGAAACACTGGAATGAATATTAGGCCTGGGAGAGAACTGGCTCAGTTACAGAAGTTCCAACAACTTGTAACACAAATGCCTCACTGATGTATTCACAGATCTCCCCATACCTCTGTTGTGGGCAGGACACTGTGCTGGGCAAGGCACGCTGAAGTCAGAAGTCAGGGGTTACTTGGCCCCATCGTGAAGAAATGTCAGGTGGACCCAATAGATTCTGTTCTTAAAATTTACATACTTCTTCCTCTCAAACAGTCAGTGGGGGATTTTAAAATCTCTGTAAGTGGAAATTCAGGGCACAGTTCCAAACTTCTCATTACATAGTGCCTGGCAGATGACCAAAGAGTTCAAGAGAAACTTAGGGTCATTAAAGAAAAAAAACTAACAAAACAAAGACAGCAATGGGTCTGTAAGAGACAATCCAATGGAGTACAGAAAGAGCAGCAGATATTTTCTAGGGGGTTGAGACGTGGTATTGTAATTTCATGGGGAATGGAGAGTGGTTTTGCCTTTAACTAGCTGTGTGATTTAGGAACTCCCTTAATGTCTGGGCCCTCTAGTTTTCTTATTAGAAGAAAATCTCCTGCTAGGACAGGCCCAGTCCCCATGCTTGCCGCCCGCTGTACCTGTGCTCCTGCCCTCGGCCTCCCTCGTGTGCAGATGAAGCTGCCCTCTCCCCTTGCATGCCGGATCCCACCCCTTGTCTCCTACCCAAGGGCATCAGTGCAGCCCTTATCCCCCCTCCCCTGCTTAATTGTTATTTTTTCCTCCTGGTTCATTCCCCTGAGCCCCCAGCTTGCTTTAGTATCATTCATCTTCAACAACACTCTCCATTATCTCCAATCTCTTCCTGTTTCCACCCTATTTTGCTTCACAGAAAAGTTTCTTAAAGTGCAGTGAGCACTTCCTCAGCTCCTCCTTTTTCATGAAATAACTCACAGCACGCCCTTGTCCCTGATGATCTGCTAAAATGTTCTCGTCAAGGTCACCAATACTCACACATTTCCAAATCGAGTGGTCAATTTTCTTTCTTCATCTTACCTGGTTTTGTAGCAGCATTTGAAAGAGTCATTCACAACTTTCTTCTTGAAGCATTTTCTTCTCATGGCTCCGAGGACACCCCTTTCCCTGGATCCCTGCCTAGTCCGTTGGCTCCCTCTCCCCACTCCCCTGCACTGGACCCTACTCCTCTTCTTGACCTTTAAAGATGAGAAACTCCAGTGGCTTAGTTTACTATCTTCTTCTCTGTCTCTTCTCACTCCCTAGCTGAACACATCCCATCCCGTGCATTAAAGACCATCTGTACAGTTGGAGCCATTACTGACGTCCCATTCTTATACCCACATCCAAATCCATCAGCGCATCCTGATGGTACCTACTCTCTGACATACGTTTAGAACCACTTCTTATTCCTATTACCTTGACCAGCCGGCTCACGTCCCCTTCAGCCCTCACCTGGTCTGCAGCTGAGACCTCCTAACTGGTCTCCCTGTTTCTACTCTTCAGCCCCCTGTGCTCTGTTCTTCTCATGGTTGACAAATGATCTTTCAAAAAGTAAACCCGATCTTGTCCTTCTCTTGTCTAGAATCCTCCAGTAACTTCCCTTCACACTTAAAAACAAATCCAGTGCCTTACTATGTATGTTCTGCAAGACTATGTTACCTGTCCTCTGGCTACATCCCTGATTTTGCCTCCTGTGTGCCTTGAACCTGTCAGTGCTCCAAGAACCTGCAGGATCTGGCCTTGCTATTTGCTCGCTCTGGAGCACTCTTCCCACATTCACAGGAAGCCATCTCTGCCTTCATCCAGGTCTCTGCTCCAGGGGCTGCTAATCAGAAAGGCCTTCTGTGATCCCTGTGTGCTACCAACCTCCATTCATCTCTGTTGGCTTATCCTGCTTTATTTTTCTTCTCATGCTAATCGTCTACACACCCCATATTTATTTGTTTATTGTCTATCTCCTCCAGTAAGGTAAAAATAAACCCCATGAGTTGAGGGACTTTGTCTCTCTCATTCATTCCTGTACCCCCAAAACTTGGAGAATTTCAATAAATCCTGGCTAAAAGAGTGAATGTTAGAATTAATGAATGAGAGAACTAAGAGCATCTGACTTCAACAGACTCAGCTGGTAGAGCATAAGCATATTTTTTGAATCCTTTTGGATCATAATTTCTGGGACGGGGTAAGTGGCTATAAGGTAACTCAGAGGCAGCTTTTCAGATTAGCACTAATTTGCAGATAATAATTCTGATAACTGTCATATAGTGCTTACTATTTGCTGAATATTCTAAGCATCTCACATGTATTAATTAGTTTGCACAACAAACTTATGAAGATAGTTCTGTTATAACCTCCATTTTACAGATGAGGAAACTGAGGCACAGGGAGATCAGGTAACTGCTCAAGTTTGCACAGCTCCTTGGGTAGGGATTGGAACCCACGTGGTCTGACTTCAGAGGCCA
>VBSM01003199.1:4408079-4433181 GCA_008086735.1 Cheirogaleus medius | reverse complement strand
GCTCTCTTGACAGTTTCTTTGGCTGTGCAGAAGCTTTTTAATTTGACCAGGTCCAATTTATTTATTTTTCTTTCTTTTCACCTTAGGGACTTTCCTTTCTAATTCTCCTCCTTGGAAATTGCTGCTGCTTCAGTTATAGGCTAATTGTTGAATGTTTCCAAAATGTCAGCTTTCTACTTTTTAAGATAGAAAGGAGACAGATTGATTGTGTTCCTTGGTATATTAAGGATTTGATTTTCAACAGCTCTTATACTCTCCATTTGCTCACAGCCTTCAGAGGATTTATGACTTACTGGTGGAATGGCTGGGAAAGCACTTTGTGCTTAGATCATACCTTTCTTCACCAAAGATCAAAAGGTAGTCTCTCTGTAGTACCTTCCTTCTTCAAAGCCTCCCACAACCAGTTATCTTCCCCTTAGCCACCCCTGGGGCTGGCAATGATGCCTCTCCTTGAAGGAGAATCTTTTTGTAAAACTCTGGTTGGTCCTGAATAGGTCACGTCTAAAATCCCTGCTGTCTGTTCCCTCATTGTTCCATTCTTTGTAAATTGTAAAAAGTCTCTTAGTAAAATCCTTGGTCATCTTTTGGCTTTTATTATACTTTTTATCTTTGCCAGCAGCTAATTTAATTATTTTTCTGCAAGATTTCCACTTGTGGCAAGATGAACATGTCTTGACTTCCAGAGTAATTATTTGGGTTTTTAGTGTAGCAGAAATAGGTATTAATATGTGTATCAGATTAATTTATATTTCTCTAGTTATGGTACTATAAAAATGTTTTCCATTGAGCAATATGATATAAATATTTAAAATCTTCTTGGTTTTATTATATATGTATATGTTTTACAATTTTCCTTTCAGCTTAAATATTAAAGACTTTGGAGGGTGTGATATTTTTAAGGGCATGCTCATAGATGTATAAAGTGAATAAGGATCAATGCCATAAACTCTAATGTTCTCTTCCAGAGTGCCTATCCTCTTGACATGTGAGTGTGAATTTCAACACATGAACGGGTATAATGCAAGACTGTTTCTAAGATGTACCTACTCTTTCTTAAAACAGATACCTCAAACAGAATTTTTGAAGAATCTTCTGGTACAGAAAAAGATATGTATTATGCTAAAAGTAGAGAACAACTATTTTTATTATTGCTATTAAAGACATAAAAAAGAATTAAAACAATTTGGGGGCAAGAACAAAAAAGAAAGAAGATGTGCCATGTAAAGTCTGGGATGTGCTACAGAGTATGGTGGTGGGACCATTTTAAGATTTTGATTAACTGAGAGAAATGGGTATATGCCATTCCCGGGTTAGGAAGAGATTAGTATTAATTTTAAGTCAGAGAATCTCAAAAGGAGAGAACAAAAGATTCTATTACAGTGTGTATAGGACAGAATTCATGAATGTGCATGTTTAACAAAATTCCAAGGTAAATCTCATGCAGGTAGTCATGAGACACACATTGATAAACAGATCTTTTGGTTATATCTGTGTGTGTGTACGTGGGAGGGCTGTGTTCAGATGTTAAACGAACTGAAGATAAGTCTTTCTCTTTTAAAGATTATATGAGAGAGAGAAAGAGAGATATATTGTTTGCCTTTGATTCCTACAATTTACCATTTTCCAGATTAATCTTCCTAAAGCCCACACTTAGGTACCTATGATGGCTACTGATTGTAGTAGATTAAAGAAGTAGCAATTCCTCATCCTCTAAGCCATTCAGGCATTCTCCTATCCTGTTGTGCTAAAATACTCCTTTGATAGTAGAGCCAGGAAAAATCAAATCCATAATGTATATTAAATCCTATATAAAGATGTTGCCAATGAGTTTAAGCTGTGTCAGCTGCATGCTTCTTTTACTTCCATGTCAAATACAATTATATTTCAAATAGGAAATTTAAAAAGAACAATACACTCCCTGTAACACGGCACCAACTTTTAGTGGCTTGCACATATTCTTCCTCTTCCCTTATCCTGTGTCCATTTCTCACAGAAGGGATTGCCTATCTCAAAGCTGTCTTTTACTTTAGAATCAATTAACTTATAGAAGAAAGTATTAACTTTATTTTTGTCATTGCTTAATATGCTATTCTAGAGTGTTGCTTTTCCTTCATATACCACAATGAGTATCACATCTGTTAGGGCAGATGGCTGGAGACAGAGCAGAACCCAAATACCCACACATTCCCCTGCAATCACCCAATTACTTCTCTTAGAGAAGTACACTTATTGGTGTAAATGTAGTCATGCAAAATATGAATAAGATTTGAATGGTCATAATCATATAAACAAAATTAATGTCATTTAGCCTCTAATTTTAATATGGGGAAAATGGTGAGAAAAACAAGTTAGTAACAACCCAAATGAGTGCAACATCTCCTTTGCAAATTGATGTGTATTCTCACCACCTTGATAACATCACACTAAGAATGAAGCAGCTCAGGACACTTAGGCAGTGACTGTGTGATCCAAACTATATTAAAGACTCAAGCTTAGAGAGAAATACTCTAATAGACAGGTAAAATGGAAAACAAGTTTAAAATGTTTAATTGATTCAAGCCAATTCTGTCCAGTAGAGATCTTCAAGATTCAGAGTAAGAAAAAGTTAAAAAACTCAAATCAAAACTTCTGAAACCTACTCATCATCCACTCAACCCACACTGAATGTGAAATCAGAAAGCCAAAGGAGTTAGGAAGAACTGAGCAAAATATATCCAGTTGGTTACAAGTTTGGGCTGTAAATGTGGTTTTAGAGAAAATTGAAATTTTAAATACGATTCGATGAGAAGTGAACATATGATATACACAGTAGGCTTGTCTATGGGAAATCAAGCGTAAATTGGGTACAATGAACATGATCCGGTTAAGTGGAAGTACAGTTGTCCACCACTGAAAATAATGGCAAATTGCTCACCTGTTCCTAGGGTACTTCTGTTTATATTTTTGTAGAGTGAGTTGTAATTTTGTCAGCAGCCATCTTCACATTTGGGGATTATTGGCTGAGCTACAGAGTAGTCTTTTAGGCTAGATTTTCCAGCCAACATGAGGCTTTATATGACATTTCCACCAAAGCTACTTTGCAAAGTCCTTGTGCCCCAAAAAACTTTTCTCCTGTTGACTCTGGTTTCTTCAGGGATGTGGCTAGAGATGGAAACACAACAAAAGTCACACAAAATTAACCTTTGAAGATGATTTTTGTGGAGAACAATTCTGCTCCCAAAAGTAAGTAATTGTACTGGAACTATTCCTACAAAAGCTATTAGGACTCAGGAAAATTATTTTCCGTACATTTTAATCAAATAATATTGAAAATAATTGAACTCCAAGTATGTGTTAAGGATTATAAAAATGTTAAAATAACAGTAAAATATCTTTCCTTACTTCTCAGGTCATAAAATATAGTGGGAAAAAATTGTAATATGTAAATTCTAAAGCACTGTGGACTTTAAGGTGGCTGTAAAGAGTGTTATAACAGAGATGGCTACAAGGTGATGCTGTTGACAAATACGTGGGAACTGGGATAGGGCAGATTTAGGATCAATTTTATGAAAATATAAAATAGCATTTTTAAATGGGTATAAGTAATATTAGTGTTTGGATGTAATTTGAAGAAAGGAAGGAAGAAAGGATAAGAAAAGACAGTGAATATACTGATTTTAAGGAAAATGGCCATAGGCTTGAGAGGAACAGTATTTTGAGTGTTATGTTAATGGTAGCATACAGTAGAAATATAGGCTTGGAATATGGAAATATAGGATGGTGTCAATCTGTGGAGGGGCTTAAATACCATGCTACTGAGTCTGGATTTGCAGTTGATGTGAGCAAACCTGTTTTAGGAAGATGACTCTGGGACAGAGTTACTATTACAGGAGGTAGGATCTAAGGGCAGAGTTAGAAGTCATGAAAGTATCCAGAAAGAAATTCTCTGAGGGTCAATGGTGGGGCAATGGCAGCAATAATAGAATGGATGGAAATGTGAAAATATTGTAGAGAAGGAATAAGCAGTACTTGGTAACCAAGTGATTGGAACAAAATGAAAAAAAAATTCATTCACTGGGATTCCAGAGAGGGCACACTGGCCTGGTGGGGTATGAAACCTGGTTGGTACTGGTGATCTCTCCTATGTGATACTCCCTAATCCTCAGGAAAGTTATCGTATTCATGGATTGTTGACTTGAGAAGATATTTTTGGGTGGAGGGGGCACCAGTGGAGGATGAAACCAAGAAGATGTGTGCAGAAGAAGAAACAGAGTTGGAAAGGCCTGAGGAAGTATGCTCTGAAATTAGAACAAAGAGCCGGGAGATTTTTAACTATGTGAGTTGGTAGAAAAGAGCTCAGATGACATACAACTCCATATGCTGGAGGTAGGGAAGTCCCATTTGACTCCTGAGTTATGATGTGGGGAGTAAGGAACAAAAAGAAGATGAAGATGGCTCAAGTTTTGACACTAAGTTCCTGGGGAAAAGATGGTTCATTTTTATTTATTTATTTTTTTAATTTCAGCATATTACAGGGGCACAAATGTTTAGGTTACATATATTGCCTTTGTCTCACCCAAGTCAGAGCTTCAAGCATGTCCATCTCCCAGATGGTTAACAAATTAGGAAATATTAATAAAAAGGTGTTGGAGCAAGAAGAGGAATATGTTCAACTTGAAGTGCTGGCAAGACATTAAAAGACGTCCAGGAATACCAGTCTGGAACTCCAGCTAGAAGCTGGGGCTAAAAACGTGTACTAGCAAAGCATTAGCATGGAAGTGCCAAGCAGTGCTGAATGGAAGGGAGAAGCACAGATGGTGGGGGACAGAATGTTGAAACTCATCCAACAAATATTTATCAAACATGTGACATGTATCAGGTCTCATCTCAGTGCCAAAGACACAGCAGTGAACAAAGTAGACCAAGTCTCCTTTTTTCCAAGAGGAATATGTCTGGTGTGACAATGGGGTGGAGAAGATGATTTGATCAAAGGATAGAGTGTGGGGAGACAGGAAGCAGGAAGAAGAAGAAATAGGTACAAGAAAGAGACTCAAAGAGAAAGAGGGAGAAGCTTGGAGTCAGGCAGAAGAGAGTTACATCACATCTTCCCACTTTGTAGAATCTGTTTTCTGGGTTGTGTTACTGAGTCTCAGCTTTCTCACCTGTATAAGGAGAATTATAATTATTTTATTGTGAGCATTAGGTCTGTTACTACCCTGAGAGCCTCACTCATGGTAAACACTTCATCCATATCAGTCTTTTTAAAAGTGGCTTCCTCCTATCCTCACTACTAAGGAATGTAAGAGAGAATAAGCAGCTGTACGTCCCCACAATGACAGGCATTGTGCTAGGTATTCTTAAGCAGTGGTCGCCAACCATTTAGGCACCAGGGATGGGTTCATGGAAGACAGTTTTTCCATGGACCAGAAGTTCGGGAGAGGAGAGGCGGAGCTCAGGCGGTGATGTGAGCATTGGGGAGAGCGACTGTAGATACAGATGAAGCTTTGCCGGCTCACCTGCCACTCACTGCCTGCTGTACTGCATGGTTCATAACAGGCCACGACCGGTACCAGCTCATGGCTGCGGGATTGGGACTGCAGCTCTTAAGGATAGGTACCTTGCCTTTAAAAAGGCAATAATTTAGTAGGAACGTCGGTACAGATGAGCAAACATTTGTCAGGAGGTATATTCCAACACAGGGAGCTGACAATTAAATTGTGTTTATTTCAGAACACTGTGTAGGAAGTAAAATGTGGGAGTAAATTCTAAACTTCCTACTGTGGCCTGTGAGGATGTAATGCATGGTGACCTCGTCAGCCCCACTTCCCAACTCCCTTTGCCTCCGCGTGTGTGAGCTAGTGATATTGGCTTTCATGTGGTCACTTTGGCATGTGTCATTCCCATTTGGAATGCTCTGTGGCCTCCCCAGTTCACCATCCATTGCCTGGTTAATTCAGATTCCAGTTTCACTTACTCAGGAAGTCCTGATTTTCTGGATCAGATCAGGCCAAACAGCTGCATTCTCTTGGGAACTGATTCTCCTTTGTAGCACCTTTTACAGTTGTGTGTAGTAATTCATTATGCAATTAGTAGATAAATGTCTACATCCCCCAGTAGGACATACATTCTGGAACTGTCTGTGTCTTGATGCATGGCCTCAAAACAGACGCTTAGTCTATGCCTGCTGTACCCATGAATGAATGGCACAAGGTATATGCTCAATAAATGATTGTTGAAACATGAATGAAAACATAGGAGTGGATACATCAGGATAACATCATTGTAAATACATCTAGGTTCTACCTCTAGTCAAAGCAGAAGGGCACATGAGAAAAGTGAAAACCTTTCCTTCACAATATTAACTTTGGGGTCTGCCATACAGATAATCTCTTGTAATAACTTTGTATGAGTCTAATCACCTACAAACTTCCCTAGACATATGAAATTCTTTATTATGTGTTTAGATTGTACTAACTCTTAGACAGATATTATTATAGAAATTCACTTCCCTATTTCTGACATAATATTTATTTGCACCAACTTTTGCAAACCTTAAGGTTTTCTTCTCCTAGTATTGCAATTCAGAATTTTTAGTCATTGCTTGCAGCCCTATCAGCTTTTATTTTTTTGGTTGGAAGATTTTGACATTTAACCACTTTGGTACCAGCGTCGACTATAGTCGACAGCCTCATATGAATGCAAGCGTCGACTTTAGCCGACAGCCATGATATGAAGGTGCACAGCCGAGCATTGAGTTTAGTGGACAGCCAAAAGCCTTTACTTTTATCTCTGCAGTTGCAGTGTGTACGTTCAGCTAATAAGTTACTACGAATCTGTGACCTTTTAACAAGTCCTTAGTAGGAGTTATTATAGTTATTTTCCTAAAGCTGCCTGTAAAGTAAAACAAGCTTTCAGTGCTTTAAAGCTCTCCTCATCACACAAGAGCAAAATGGATCCATCATCAATGCACAGCACAAACTATCGTGCAGACCATGTGTGCTGGCTGTGGGCAAGGTTTCGCGGCCGGTGAGCACAGTACCCAAATGGTTAAAGCCCAAGCCTGGCCTAGTGTCTTGCACATAGTAAGCTTTTATATTGAAGGCTTTTATATTTGAACTTGATAGATTGGCTCACTTCTTCTTTAAGCTTTGTTCTTCCTCCTGTATATTTATGATATACCCTCAGAGGTGCAACTATAATAACACACACTGTGCTTTTTTGGTGTTCACAGTGTCTGAGGGTAGGAGGATGATTTCATATTAATATAAAGTCTTCTCTTATGAAGCCCTGGGTTGGACTAATGTTCTGGGCCTAATAATTGGAAATGACTGATAAACATGGGACACTAAATACCTTCAGAACACAAATTAAATAAGTGATTTGAAAATAGCTCATTAGAATAAAATGTGCTACAAAGTCAAATAACTGAATTTTTATAATCACTGTAGAGAGCAAAGAGAATGTGTCTTAAAGGAAGATAGATGTGGGTCAAAAACCTGAATTCTGCTGTTTACTAATTATGTGACTTTGGTTAAAGCCAGGCGTCCTCAAACTATGGCCCACGGGTCACATGCGGCCTACCGAGGACATTTATCCGGCCCGCTGGGTGTTTTTGCCGCTGCTGCCTGTCCTGCTTACCAGCCGACTCTTCCCAGATCCTCAGTGCGCATGTGTGGAATGTGCGCCGCACTCTCCAACGGCCCTCCAATGGTCTGAGGGACAGTGAACTGGCCCCTGTTTAAAAAGTTTGAGGACCCCTGGTTAAAGCACTTACATTTCCTGAGTATCAGCTTCACTTTTCTCAAAGTGGACCATATCTAGTCTATGCCATTGCTGTGAGGATTAAGTGATAGGTGAAGACTTAGCAGAGGTGGTGACAGTTTTTCAGAAAAATGGTACTTTGTTTCTTTTCCCCTTTTTAATTCAACAAGAGTATCTCTTTCAGAGTATTCTTTTTTTCCATTTGTGCTTTCTTCCTCCATCTCTTTGCTTGCCATTTTACTTTTAAGTTAATGTCTTTGTAAAGCTATCATAATTTTGTAATTGTGGCATCCTACAAATTATCTTTGTGAAGTAACCCTTCATATGGAACTTTCAGTTGATGACCTCATGCAGCAATTATTTAGTTTTTCAAAATTAAAATTTTTATTAATATATATTTTTATTCAATATTTATATTGAATCATTGAATCAGAAATGGCTAACACAGAGGGGTTGGGCCATGAGAAACAGAATCATCGGAATTCTGAAAGCATTTCTGAAGGAGGAATGCTTTTATACCTGTGAGCCTGGGGAAGTGTGGGGACAGTGGGTGTGATCTCAAGTCGCAGACAGAGAAATCATTCATTTGTTGAGAGTGACACTGTTAATGGGAATATGTGTTGAGCAAACAGTTTATCAGAGTTACTCAAAAGTTGACTTTCTTTCTTCTTTGTGTTTGTACTCCTAATGCCTAGAGCAGTGTGTGGCTTTTACTAGGTACTCAGTGCAAGTTTGGTGAACTTTGCTGAAATTTATTACATTTCTCTATTACAAACCCTTCTTCATATGATTTTGCTTTTTAAATTAATTTCTACCCTTTTTTAAAAAAATAGAATTATCAGAAGCTGAGGTAGATATATTTTACTAATCTTTCCAACTAATTACCAATTCCACATATGCTTAAGAATCAAAATATTGAGTTTACATCCCTGGAGTAAGCATACTGCCTTTCCCACTTCCTTTGACCACAGATAAAATGTTTTCATTAACTAATCTTCAAAAATATACTCCTCCTTCTAAGCAACAATGGATCTGGCATGCTAATAGTGGATTTGGCAGACTGAAATTAGGTGATTTAATGAACTGATTCAAATGCCAGGTCTCGAGAAATAGAGTAGATTACCATATGAGCAATGCGTCCATTATCCCAGTTTCATGAAAACTGAATGGACAACACAATAGTCGCAACCTTTGCAACAACAATACCAACGGTAGCAACAATGTAGTACTCTAGATAACAACGTCTACAACAACTACAGCACTACCTTTTAGGCGATTATGATGGCAGGCATTTTGCTCAGCACTTTCCTTGCATTTTCTCATTGAATTCTTTCAACAATTCTGTAAGTTAGATATTATTATTAGCCCTAACTAAGGAAGAAGGTACGGAGGCCTACGTAATATACCACCTCACTTTTATTTTTAAAAATTTTTTCACCTAATTTAAAAAACAAAAGCTCTCCATCTTTACTCCATTTTCATTACCTGCAGAAGTGATAATATCTCCAATAAACTTGGGCTAATGATTTTACTTATTGAGTTAATTGAACTCATAATGTAATTAATCAACTATCACTACCTAATCATCCATGGTTACAGTGAAGAAGAATGGGAGGAGACTAAAGAAATGGTGGACACTGAGATTTCTGAAAATATTCCTGAAAGCAGCCAAGTATGTAATCTAGAAGTGGAGTCTGGTATTAAGATGGTGTCAGGAAAGACAGGATATGATTAGAATATTAAAAACCTTAATGGGAGGAGTTTTACAAGGAATAGATCTGTCTTGCTGTCTTTCTCTGTTCAGTGTCTAGCCCAATGTCTGAAAATTTAGATGAACTTAATATATCTTCATCATACAGAATCAAATTTTATTAATTCTTCTATTATAATCACCCCACTGTGTATAGTTACAGATTTTCCAGTTGAATAGTTATTTGTGAAAAATATAACTTATTTTATTTTCCTATAGCATATTAATTTATGCCTAGAGCTTCCATTTTACCTAATAACAAATGTGCAATTTAGTTATTTCCAATATATATATATATATATATATATATATCAGTGATTCCTCTTCAGTTATTTCAGACTTAAAAAACATTCAAATTTAGTATTTTCTCTTTTCCTCTTTTCTAGGTTGATTTTTATACATGGCTGGTGGAAAGAAGGCATCATTTACATGTTCCCAAATACAAGGAGTATTATTCTTCACAGTTATGCTCAGAAAAGAGGGATTTATCCTACTTTGCATCCCTCCCCAATTCTCTCATACTTGGAGAGTCTCAATCTCTCTCTCTCTTTCTTATCTTGAATAGCATAGGAATAATTTCGAAGAGACACAGAAACCTGGCAATAGCAATTGAGGATGCTTATGGAGGTCACTTAATGGAGTTGGTTAAAAAATAAACAAATAAATTTAACATAGATTTAGCTTAGTTCCCTGGGGGTATTACATCATAATTGTAATTTAGTGGTTATTGTGAGATTTTAAAAAATATTTTTAAAAAGCAAAAGTATAAGTGGTTATGTTGAAGAAACAAAAAATTTATACCAACTGCAGGGTAGAAAAAAGCAATGATTCTAAATTTTTACAGTAGAGACTTGAGATATAGTTTCTAGTAATGCTGTGTTGCACCAGATTCAAAACATGCTGCATTTAGATGGAAGTGAGGGTGAGGTGCTCTGAAACACAATATTAGATTCCTCAAAAAGTGGTGACATGTCACCAGAGCTTATCACTGTGTCAGTGGTACATGCCAAGAATGTGAATTAGCTGTTTCATGAAATATGAGAATGGAAAATTATGACATGTGAGTATAAATATGCATGTGTAATTAATGAATTTAGCATTATTATAAGTGGATATTTAGTGATTTCTTCTATAGCTATAAAGGTTTATATTTATATGTTCCAGTTGGCCAAAAATGAATTAGAAAAAATGATCTTGGCAGGGCGTGGTGGCTCATATCTGTAATACTAGCACTCTGGGAGGCTGGGATGGGAGGATTGCTTGAGGTCAGCAGTTTGAGACCAGCCTGAGCAGGAATGAGACCCTGTATCTACAAAACATAGAAAAATTAGCCAGGTGTGGTGGTGCATGCCTATAGTCCCAGCTACTCAAGAAGCTGAGGCAGGAGGATTGCTTGAGCCCAGGAGTTTGAGGTTGCAGTGAACTATGATGACACCACTGCATTCTACCCACTGCTGCAGATCAAGACCCTGTCTCAAAAACAAACAACCAAACAAACAAACAAACAAACAAAAATTTCCAAGATAATAGGCTTAGAGCAAAAACAAACAAATGAACAAACAAAAAACCCTTTTTGGGAAAATAGGAAACTTGCCTCATGATGCTTCTAAGCAGGAACGTCATGCGCTGACTACTTGCTGAGAAGATTCTAATCTTGTGGCTGTGTTGTGGCTCTTGGCTGTTATGCCTCTTCCACATGAACATCTGCTGAAATCACTGCCCCGCTGTCCTCCCAGTGCTTGATCCAGATCGACATCATCAGCCAATTGCTAGGTACCCCTGTTACTGTTCAGAATCTCTTTGCAAACTTCTGCTCCCCAATTGGGTGAACTTCAGGCTGGTTGCCAGAGTTGCTGGGTCAGGACAGGTTACTTGTCTTACAATAGAAGTTATGTCTTGGATGATAGGACTTCCCAGAATTCAATGTGGAAATCAGGGTGTAAGTCATCTTTACCCTTGAAATCTCAATTGACATGGCTTTAATGTTTGATATTGTTATAACTTTACCCTGAGGAGGGAGGAAGTTTCAACCAGCTGTGTCCCAGTCAAACTCTTGCCTTCTCTAACATCCTTTCCCTCTCTCCAATTCAAACAAGAACACCGCCATCCTTTTTGATGTGTATTCTTTCAGTCATTCTTGTCCTATTATTTTCTGAAAGCGAAGACTCAATCTTAGCATGTTAAAAAAGGATCCACCACATGATTCTTAGTATGTTATAAATAGAAGTACACCTGTGCTTGAAAACAAAATGGAAACTCAATTTATTCAAGCCTCTAAATTTAACTACCAATTTATAGAAGTCACTGGGGGAAAAGAGACAAGTTAAAGATAACACAAAGAAACAATCAGCCACATCCAGAATGTGATTAATGTTCCAAGACAAATGACCTGTTTTTTTTTTTTTCCCAACAAATATATGATTTACAAGGGGCAGGAAGACTGTTAGACATTAAAAGAGGTTTAAGAGATAACTGAATGCAGTATGTGGGTTTTGTTTGGATCCTGAATTAAACAAACGAAAAAATCTTTTTTGAGACAATCAGTCAAAGTTGGTTGTAGATTGAGTACTAGAAAATAATATGAGATTATTTTTAATTTGGTTAGATGTAATAATGACATTGTATTTATATGAACAACTGACGAACAAATCCACACAATAAAAATACCACATAAAAGTATTTCCAGAAGAAATGCATATCTGGGATTTGCTTTAAAATAATGAGACAACAAAGTATCAGATGACAGAGACGCAAGATTGTTGGCAAGTGTATCTGGTTCTTGAATCTGGGTGAAGTCTACAGGAGGATCATTTTTGCATGCTCTGCTTTTGTAAGTAGTTGAACATTTCCACAGTGGAAAGTTCAAACAATAAAACCTAGAACCCAAGAAATTGACAACAGTGTCTTCATTCTAGATCAACTCCTGCTAACACTCCCTCCCGCATGACAACCAGCATCCTGTGGCAGCAGGGACTAGTGGGCTAAGGAATACAGGAAAGAAAAATAATGATGAAAAGTTCAAAATTTCATCCACTACATATGCTTTTCTTTTTCATTCTTTTCAATTAAAACATACCTGAGCATTTTCTGTACTCTGAATGAATAGAATATCTCACACCAATATTATACAGTTTATTAAATGTGTTGTAGATGTTCTTGTATTGATTTTTTAAAATTTATTTAAAAATTATTGGATTTATGTAGTTATTTGGTCACTATGTATATGCTCTTAAAATCTATTTTAAAAAGAAATCCTTTACTTGAAAAGGTTGGGATCCACTTATACAGCAAAGGCAATAACAATTTGAAAGATTTTTCCCCCCTATTTCTACCCCAGGAGTTTTAACCCTGAGATAAAGAGAATTTTAGAAACAACTGTCAGCTTTCTGGTAAGTGTGTGTAATGAGCTTCTGTGCCGTGTGCCTGCGCCCATTAGCCTTTCTGTTTGCATCTCTGCACTGAAGCAGCTATCTTAAAGGGCCTCTTCAGTGTTATGAGACCTGCCTATGGCCAGGTTTGAATCCCCGAGGATGGAGAAAGTGTTCTTTGAACTCACAGATAGTTCATCCTGCTGATCATGTTGCAACAGAAGCAGAGAGGGACAGCAAAGAGCTTTGTGCGACCTGCTATCCTGTGAAAACTCTGAGCCTCTTTCCCTGGGTTGCTTCCGATCCATCCTGAAAAGCAGCTTCCTCTGCATTGTCTCAGTGGGCTGTAAGATGAATGTTCCAGAGAAAACCTGCTATAGGATATGTTTCCTCTCATTGCTCAAACTCCAGTTCGCCAATGGGCCTTTATGGTGTGGTTTCTTTTTTGTATTGTGTGCATGTGCCTGTGTGGATCCTTTGCCATTGGGTGTCCATTTAAACATCCACCACCACCCATCTGGTCACTCCAGGAGCAATCAGTGAGGGAGGAAGGGGGCTCAGAATTTACTGGGAACTGCTTAGAAAAGCACAAAATTAGGACTCAAGAAATCTTGCTCCAATTTTCACTTTCTTCATTATTCATTTGTGAGACTTAGAATAAATTTCCCTCCCCCACCCCCACCACACACACACACACACACACACACACAAGAAAGAAATAAAAGAAAAGAAAAAGGAAGGGAAAGGAAGAAAAGAGGAGATGTACTGGCTATTCTCCCTACTGGAAAGGTTGGATGAGAAATTTACAATCAAATCAAAACAAAATGGAAACAAGATATGAGAGATGTGAATATATTATTTTAAGGGCAGGAGTTTTTGAGAGAAGAAAACTTCTTTATGAAAATTATATATAATTACACAGGGCTCTGCATACAGATGATATTTGACATTGGGCTAAAAGTTGCTTAATTATTCAACTCCTGACAGTAACACTTGTTCGTCAACATTTAGACACTCATCCTAAAGACAAGAGAAAGATATTTTTTTAAAAAATTGTCACTGAGTGTGCCAGATATTTAGCTGTGCTTGATATTTTTCTATGCTTTCTAATGTCTGTAGCAATTTCATTTCCTGTCTAACAATAGGAACTATTTCTACATTATACTAGGAAAAAGTAAACTGCAAAAGCTTATTTTTGTGTGCAAGGACTTTTCTTCTTTCTCAGGCTTCTTTTGATCCCATAACTACATGAATTTATAAAATGATGATTCAAGAGGAAGTAAATTGGCTTTATCAAAGGAACAGAGGAACTGAGATCCTATCCCTTTCCATTTTAGATTGGGGCTGGAGGGACTGCAGTTCTGATGGATTTATTTTGCTTCTTTCACTTTCTTATTCTGAATGCACAGTATAGCAGTTTCCACAATGGATTGCATGATCTTCCCTGCATTTTTTGACTCTGGATCCATGAACACTTCATTATGGGTGCCTGCAGCCCTTGATTTAGTGCTTTGATATTTAGTCACCATAGTTTTAAAATCATTTATGTGACAACTCCCTTTCTTCATGTCTTCCCACCCCTATGTGCTCTCCGGACCATACAAATCAATGTAGCCGTGATTTAGGTCATGACTTTCGTGACCATGGAATACCTTGGTACTCTAACATTCCCTTCACCCAAAGGCATGCCAACTTCCTCTGGCATCAAGCTCAGTAAGGCCACATGGTTCCCAGAGGTTGATCCCGTGATGCCAGGTTGTTGATGCAGAAAGCCTCAGCCTCCAGGGATGATGGTAATCAACTCCGAAGCACCAGGCGTCTGCTCTGTGCAGAGGATTTAATTCACATTGCATAGTAATGCTCCTAAGATGAGGTCCCTGGGGATATGTTACCATGCAGGACTTTTCACGGAGACTTATTGCTTTTCTCATCAGCTTCTAAGACTGCTTATGAATTCCGCATGGGCTCCTCTTTCCCCACAGGACAGCATTTGCATTAATAAACAAACCACTGGATAAACAGGACTTTACCAGTTATCATTTCTTTTCACTGCCACACACAGAAGGTTGAAGGATGTGTGTTTAGATGCACGTACCTGAGCTCACAGCCTAGCCTACTGAGCCATCTTGCAAACATACATTCTTTCTTTGCCCAAAAGAAAGGTCTTGAAAAATGACCGGAATTGTCCTAAAGCAGTATCTTTTCCTCTTCATCTCTCAATGCTGGGCAATATTTTTCTGTACCTGCTCCAAAATATGCCACTGTGTCATTTCAATACTCTTGGACACTGCTGGCAGTGGCTAATTGTGATTAAATGTTGCAGAAAGAGACCTGAACTGGGCTTAGTGTGCTCTGCATATTTTCTTACCAATGGTGAACCCCACATGAAACAAATGGCTTCCTGTGGGATTTGATTTCCAAAGGACTCAAGAATACTTTCCCAGCCAAAAAATATTGACTCCACCTGTTCTCTTGAAAGGTGTATTTTTCAAGGCCAGGGGAAGTATATGTAAACAACTAAGATGGCTTTTGAATCATACCACCCTGGGTTCAAATCCCATTTAAGTTACCCCCTGATTATATGTGAATATTTAAGAAATTCTTAGCTTGATTTCTCTTATATTTTATGATAAAGTATTCATTTTCTTGTTGTTGGATTTAAAATTTGCCAATAAAAAGCATGGCTGCTATAATAAATCTTAACCCTACAAAGATATATGAAGAAAAAAATTGATAGTCACTCCAACAACCCTATCCACTTAAGCCCCACCCTAAACATGCACATAAGCATAGCATTTTTTGTGCTTCTAAACTTATGTGTACATATATACACACACAGAGACATATACACACACAGACACATACACACACACATACAGGAAAAAGCATATGCAGCTATTTTCGTCTTTTCCTCCTTAAATAAAATTTTGTTGTGTGATACACACTCTCTTCTAGCTCACTTTCTTCATTTAACTTTCATATCCCTCTCAGGAGCCCTTCTGTTGAAAATACTGCAAGATCTACATGTCTGGAATTTATTTGCATGCTACTTATTTATGGAAAATCAGATTTTCTTCTTTTTCTGCCACCATAAAAAGTTCTGAAACAAATGTTCTTGCAGTTACTTTCTTAAGTACTGATTCTCTTTTATTTTGTTGTTGTTGTTAAGTACAGTAAATTTTTTAAAGTGCAAATGTTGAATAAAGGTTTGTGAGCATTTTAAAGCTTTTGCTAATTACCATATAACCTTTCGGAAATTGGTGCTGCTCTACAATCTACATACTCATCAGCCATGTATGGGAGACCCCATTTTCCCACATACTTGTCAACTCTGGCTATTATCAATCCTTTTAATTTTTGCTCATCTGATGGTTCAAAAATGGTATCTCACTTTTGTTTGAGTTTGCATTTCCAAAAATCTGCAGTTCGTGGTAAGAACAGTGAGGTCACTGAGAGGTGTTCAATAAATCAGAGTGATCAGCAAGAAATCAGGTTTTGAGAACAATCTTCTAAGAGAGAAAACATACCTGCTTACATTCTTTCTGCCTTGGGAGATGAGACGTGGAAATGAGAGAGGTGGGTTAGTTACATAGAGTGAACAAGCAGAGGAGAGAGATGTTCTTGGGACAACCCTGGAGAATATCTTCTTTCATGATCTTCCAGAGCCTGCTCTGGCTAGTGACATTAGAAAAATTCACACCTTGGACCACACTTTTGCCCTTGTCCTCTGATCCCAGATTTGTTGGCCAGTACAGACTTAGTTTTTAACCAGTAGTTTGACAGCAATGGAGCAAGCTAATGTTATGAGCTTCGTGTCACAAATCCAGATGTATTACTTAGAAAAATTAAGTGACTTCCTGTATTTCATATGTTTTCCCTGCTGATTTACTAATGCTTCATATGCAAAAGAAATCAAAATGGTGAGTTCACGTCCCCTGAATGAAAGAACTCCCTTTCCCACAGACCGAGGATGAACTGCTGACACTAATTAAGGCTCACAGCACATACCTTATCCTTAGCACATGTGGATTTGGTTCAATGAGGAAAGATGATTTGCCAGATTGCAGCTAAGAGGTTAGATGAACTCATTCAAACTGTGATGAGAAATGCATGCAACCTCACTTGATACGTGTTAGCAGTAGAATATTGTGAGTTTTCAGATTCAGAGTCACACGGCAAATGATACTAGAAACAGCAAAATGTACTGAGCACTTCTTATGGGCCAGGTACATCTCTAAGTGTTTTTTATAAATAACTTCATCTAATTATCACTGCAACCCCATAAGTTAGATATAATCATTACCCTCATCTTATATACAAGGCATGGAGAAGTCAAGTTACTAATCTAAAGTTATAGAACTGGTAATTGGGGGAGGTACAGGTCAAACACAGGTAGTCTGAGTTTGAAAACAAGTGTTCATCATCTGTAATTCTTTGACTGTTAATTGTTCTAACTTCACCAACTAATGAGCAACCTCAAATACATTTACCAAAGGTTAAATGAATTGCCCAATAACAAAGGGCAATAAAGTTGCTTAAAATAGTGATATTGGGCTATTAGTCTCATTCATGAAATCCCTGAGTTGATACTATAGCCCAGTTTCAATGGACAGAATTAAAATTGAAAATCACTTCTTACCATGAAACCTCTTTATTGTATCCATTTAGTATACAGTTAGGAAAGAAATGGCACCAGTTAGTTTAACAGAGATGATTTAATACAATTTGTTATCCAATTATTTGGTAACTAAAAATGCTCAAATTGAACGTGGAGGTATCACATGGAAAGTATCTACAGGAAGCAACCATGGAGGTTTGCATCTTGGAAAAGTGGCCCTGCAGAACTGAAGTCCAGACCCTGGAGAGGGGGTGCCAGCTGGCAAGTGCTGGGATCTCTAAGGCATTATGAGACTGGATGGAGTATGGAGAAAACTACAAATAGGAACTCAGTGCTGCTACCCAGTGCCAGAGTGAAAAATGATAATTGCAGCGAGACTGGTGGGAATAGGGAGCTTGTGCGACCCTTTTCTCCCTCCTTCAGCCTTCCAGTCAACGTTAAAAGCCCTTAGTGACAAAGTCTAACAGATCCCAGAAGACAAAGCAGAAACGAAGTTTACAAGGTCTCACCCCCAGCATCACAAAGCCAAGGATAGAAAGGTGAGTTTGAAGCAAGCTGAAACGTGTGTATGCCACCTCTTCAGCTGAAGGGATACTTGACATCCATCCAGACTTTTCTACACATATGTGAACTCCTGTATGACAACAAAAAATGACTTTCTGTTTCTAACAAGATGCAACTTCTTTCTTATAAACAAAGCTGCTGTAAACCTTTCCCTAAAATGAGAAGATACAAAGTCCTGACATTTGTATTCGTTTCTGGAAGTTAGCCACAGTCCCATATGAATATTTCACTACTTAAAAACTAAATTTTATGTTAACAATAACCATCATTTTTATATAAAACATTAACAATAAGGAGAAAGAAAAGAAGGAATGGTTTAATACACACAAATACATGCATCGCTTCTGTAGTTTCTATTTCTGTAACTGGTCATGAGGCCATTGTTGATATTTATCACACCTTTTGTTCACTAATCCCATTTCATGTTTTCTTTAACCTCAGTATTTCAGATGGTTAGGGTATTTTCTTCATAAGGGGATCTAAATTTTCATTCCTGAAGTGAATGACTCCTTAGTAGTTTTGCCTTTTGTTGTTGTTCTTACTGTAGTTTATAATTCACTTTTACAATAGGATATGAAAGCATTAAATGGTATCTCAGAGAATCAGCTGAGTTCCTGCCCCCCTGTGCAACAGAAATCAGGATAAGTCATCTCACTTTGCCTACATTGTGGCATGATGTGGCGAAATGGCCAAGTGGCCATCTCAATTTCTATTTCAGTGGAATTGCTGTGTCCCTTGCTGGTAGCCTTCCTTCCTTGAGAACCAAGGCCTCCAAGTCAACAGAGCTTAATGGTCTGGGAACAGGAAACACTCCATAAATTGGATGGTATAATAGTAAAAAGATGCACTTCTACATTCACCATTTGATTTCTTGACCTATCTGTTCTGGCTCTAGGAGAATAAATGCTATATATTGGTTTTTGATTCACACATAGCATAGTGATTTTTTCGAGATGGGCTTCTATCCTCTTTGTTTTCCCACTGACATTGTAACTAAGTCTTTCTTAGGCCATTCTACAGTTTTATCAAGCGAAGGGATGGTACGAATCCATGGAATGCAGTAGCATCATAATTAAACAAATTAATCTAAATCAGAAATATGGTTAATTGTCATGAAGTGCCTGCCAGAAGTAAGTGCCTTGGAGGACAAGTGGCTGCCACATTTGACCATTATTTTGGTAATAATGACCATTAAGATCTGTGAGGTGGGATGGCTATAACTGAATGCATTGGGACACTTACAAAAAAAATGACAAACTTAGGCTTTAAAAAATTTATATTAAGACACAAGGAATCAAAGAGCTTCTAGACTGTCCCTAAATAATCCCTTATTTTTTATAGCTACAGGATCAGCCTCAAGAAAATATGCCACAGAGGTTGTACTAGTTTGCAGTCCCACCATCAGTGTATGAGTGTTCCTATTTCTCCACATCTGGCAACCTCTGTGGAAAGTAATATGGAGATACCTGAAAGAGATACAAGCAGAACTACCATTTGATCCAGCAATCCCATTACCGGGTGTCTACCCAAAGGAACAAAAGACATTCTTTAAAAAAGCCATCTGCACTCAAATGTTTATAGCAGCACAATTCACAATTGCAAAGATGTGGAAACAACCCAAGTGCCCATCAATCCATGAGTGGATTAATAAAATGTGGTATATGTATACCATGGAGTACTACTCAGCCACAAAAAAGCAATGGTGTTCTAGCACCTCTTATATTATCATGGACAGAGCTGGAGCCCATTCTCCTAAGTGAAGTATCACAAGAATGGAAAAACAAGCACCACATGTACTCACCATCAGTTTGGTATTAACTGATCGACACTTATGTGCACATATGGAAGTAATATTCATCAGGTGTCAGGCAGCTAAGGGGGGAGGAGAGGATGGGTATATTCACACCTGATGGGTGTGGTGTGCACCATCTCGGGGATGGACATGCTTGAAGCTCTGACCCAGGTATGGCAAAGGCAAAATATATAACCTAAACATTTGTACCCCCGTAATATGCTGAAATAAAAATAAATTACCCAGCTTCGGATATTCCTTTATAGAAATGCAAACAGACTAAGACAAGCTTCATGGGCCAGCCATCTTGCCAACTCATGGTGTACTCTCTTTTCCCGATGTGTGGCTCTGGCTCACTGTGATGGTCTCTCCTGTGGCTGCCACACCTAGAGCACCAGTTACGGAGTTAATATCTCCAAAGTTGATGCCATTGCTATTGTCTGCCAATGTACCCCCACAGCTGCTTCTGGTCTCACCTATTTCTGGAGCAAAGCTTTACATTCCTAACATCAAATGTACAGATGTTTGCAATAACTATGCTTCCTTCAACGTCGCTGGTTCAGCCAGTCCTCCCTGCAGAAGATTTTGTGTCAATTTTTTTGTGAAACAGTTGTTTTTATATTTCATTATTCTTCACTGAAACTTTTGCTCTCAGGCAAAAGTCCTGGGGGCTGGGCCAGAAGATAATTTAAGTGCCCTACACTGCTATGTGCATAATCACCAACATAACGTGGTGTGAAGGAACTAGACTCACACGCATACTACATGATTTAATCTACATGGATCTCAAAACCAGGAAATGTTAATTTGTGATTTTAGAAGTCATGTCAGTAGTTAATACTGAAAGGGAAGAATAGCTGAAGATTGGAAGGGGACACAGACTGGGACATATCAGGTGGTGCTGATGTTCTTACTCTTGACTAGGTTGATGATCACAGTGGAATATTCACCTTGTGAATATTCAGTGAGTTGTACTCCTAAAATTTTTCCATTTTTCTTCTGTGTATTACATTTCCGAAAATTGTGTAAGGGCATAACTTCTTCAGTTAGGAAGCTCATTGTTATTTAAGGCTACATCTTTGCATCACCTAAAATCATCTTATTTCTACACCATGGGACATGGCACAATAGCTTAAAGTTTATCCCTGTCATCATCTGGAGATGGAGAACATGTGCCCTGTTACCATAAACTTTTGGGACTGGAGTCTATTTTTTCCTATGGTAGACCTAAAATATTAATGCCTTCTTCACTTTCCTTCCTTCCAAACACAGGTTAAGAGTTCCCAGAAATTTTTATTCTTAACCCATTTTTCTTCCTAAAGTCTTCATGATGGAGGTTGTATACTTTCTGGTGTGTTATAAATTATTTTAGTATTTAATTGTCCTTTTATACTTAATTTATTTCCTGACATTATGATGTAGTACAGCTAAATGAGCACAAAACTTGTGTCATGCAGACCTGATCTCAAATCTCACCTGTGCATTTACTAGTTGCATGATTTGGGGAAAATTTCTTAACTCACTGAGTCTCAGTTTTCTCATTTAAAAATAAAAGTAATGATGCTTACTCAGTATATTGTTTATAGTAAGTAATGAAGTAAAATAATTAAGAACAATGTGTTGTATTGAATTTTTCTCATGGAATGCTAATTTCATTACTCTTTTAAATTATTTTTGAATCAAAGTGGTCAATGGAAAAATATTCTTTTGTATTAGAGTAATTAGTATATTTCTTCCTTTGCAAGAGTATAGAATAATTAGAGGACTTTGGTATTTTTAGAATGAAAAATGTAGAATGAATTAAATTCATTACTTTTTCATATATTATCTAAAATTATTTTTTCATAATATCTTGCTTGTCAAATAATAAGATTCATTTAAAAAGTCTCACAAGAAATTTCAATAGGAAACAAAACTTATTAAAAGTACTATTAGTTCTTTAATGGGATTCTAGTTCCAATATTTATGCAGGGATTTTTTTAAATATGTGGACAGAATTTCAGTAAAATATAAATTTAAAATAAAAGGAAAAGAGTTGCTTTTCTCAAACTGGCCAAATCTCTCTGTATTAGTTAGGCTTTTTTGTTTGCTTAGTCTTTTTTATAAGTATCAGAGGCAGAAAAAGAGTGGAAACACACCAAGCTTTTAAGGTGTAGGGTCAAAACTGGCACATTGTCACTTACTTCTGCCTTAAAGCCATTGACCAAAGCAGATTTTTTAAAAAGCTGAGTCTAGGGTCAAGGAAGCAGGACAGCACAGTCACCCACAATAAGGCATGGTATGGTATGGTTGGAGGGACAGGAAACTATCACAAGTACCACAAATTCATGTGAGATTGATTCATGCATGACCAACCATGGGGTTAAATAAAATAAAAAAATATTTATTTAAATATTAATGCAGTCAATAAACAAACAAATATGTATGGGATATCATATACATCTGTATGGTTAGTGTATGACTGACCTTGCTTTTAAAAACGTGAGTCATTATTTCATTTATTTATGCTTTCAATAAAAATTATTCTTGAGCCCCTGTTATATGTCATATTATTTGACAAATGTTCTCAAGATTTAATTGTCTTGTACCCAACAATTCTCTATAGTGGATGAGCTAATTCACTGACCTAGATCTTTGATTTACAAATGATTGCACTTGGAGAGTACACCAGGATTCTATATTAAGTAAAAGTTAAGCATTTTTATAGGTGATTTATAAGATTGTCTATAAATGTGGTAGATGAGACTGGCTAGACTTCTTTTTAAAGATATTGAAGAGGAGTGAATACTTCCAAACTCATTTTATGAGGCCAGCAGTACCTTGATGCCAAAGCCAGATGTATACTACAAGAAAAGAAAATTGTAGGACGATAAATGTAATGAACATAGATGCAACAATATTTTTAAACTGAATGCAACAGCACATTAATATGATCATTCTCTATGATCAAGTGGGATTTATCCCAGGGATGCAAGGAGTATCTGGGAGCAGCCATGGGCTGGGTTAGGGAGCACTGCTGCCTCTGGGTCAGGCATCCCAGGATGCATAATTCCTCCCGCAGGATTGTGTGAACTGGTGACTGTATGGCCTTCAGAGAAGGAGGTCATTTGAGACAGCTGGCACTCCTCACCTCCAGTTGTTCTTGAAGTGGTTGGGATGGAGATGTCCCTGCAGGGAAGGTCCAGGACTGCATTCCCAGGAAGTGAGTTCTCTCCAGGTTTCCAGGGGCTTTGATGTTGATGGCACTTCCCCGTTGCTAGGAGGGTCCTTTTTCCTGTTCTCTTGCCCTTGGGTCTCCAGGAGGTCCTCTTCCACCTCCTCCTGTGCCATCACCTTCCTGGCTTCTTCCTGGGCCTTCACCCCATTCTCCTTCTGGCAAGGAAGGGGCAGGTGACTGGATGGTATTAGCTTGGGAGGCCTGACTGCCTGCTCAGATGTTAAACACAGAACAGTGACCTTGCGTCCCATAGGAGGGATGTTGATGGGCCTCAAGTGTCCTACTATCATAGAACTGCCAGCGGGCAGCACGGGATACTCCTTCGGGGGTCCCCCTAGGATAGAAGGGGAAGGATCCCCAGAAGGGAGCACACAGCCTGCCAGAGAGGATCCTGCCTCTTTCAGGCGACGTAAAAGCCACCTGATGAAGACACGCGATCCGGACTGGGCCTGGACAGCCTGGGGACCCGGCGGGAGGCGGACGTGGGAGCTGCGGGGAGCACGTGGCCGTTTTGGCAGCTTGGAAATAAGATCGCTCATTTAGAGCAGGTTGTGCGCCCTACCGGCCTGAGAAGAGGTGACAAAACGGAGAGACCTCGCCTTCGTGTCCACCTGCTCTGGAGACCCAGCACGCACTGGTCAGCGGGTTGGAACTGGTGACAGAGAAAGGGCGCGCTGAGGCGGGCGCGGGAGCCCAGCGAAGGGCGCTGAGAAAAGGCGCCAAAGGGCAAAGGGCAAGTTCCTGCTTCTGGTGGCAGGCGTTTGGCACGAGACGCGCCACTGTGTGGGGACGGTTGGGGCCTGCGGGGGTCTTATCGGCCAGAGCCCTCGCTGCCTGGGCGCCTGCTCCACAGACTCCGCGCAGCCTGGTCCAGGGCCCGGCGAGGGCGCCCCGAGGCTGCGTGTTGGCCGCCCTGTTCCCCAGGGCAGGGGCAGAGCCGGCTCTAGGCCCAGCGCCCAGGCAACCCCGCTCCTGCCAGGCTTCTCCGGGGACCTCTCCAGTGCCTCTGCGCCGCCACGGCCGCCAGGGTCACCAGCCAAGCTGCGAGGGTTGGTGAGGAGAGAATGCAGTGTCCTGACCAGACTGGATGCTGCGCCCAGGACGTCCCTTTCTGGCAGGCAGGTTCTCTTCACTTGTTACAAATTTGGCAGTTAAGCCTTAGAACATTAAGGCCTTCTAGGTCCTGAAGTGCAGCCTTTTGACTGAATCCAAATTTTACAGAACAAATCCTTTTATGTTTATAAAAGAGAAATATTTTTGTTTGTATTTTATATTTTTACTTTTTATTTTTAAAATGAACATATTTAAAATACCAAAGAATAAAATAAATTTCAATGAAATAATCTTCCCTGATTGACCAGCTCAATTAGAACATTAGTAAGCCATAAGGGCTAAATTGACAGATGCTATGCTCATAATTTAGTTCTAACTTCCCCCACCTGACTAGCGCCACAATCACGAGGCTGGTTGGCTAGAGTTTGTGGGGGTCGAGTGCACCAGTCTGTTATCAGCTTTTGACAATGGTGCAATTTCTGTTTGAAGTGTAATTTGTGAATAATTGCACAGCTCGACAGTATTTTTTAATTCTGTTTGCTTAACATCCCATCATGTCAAAGAAAACCAAGAGAACGCTGAAGGAAGAAAACAGTTTTTTTTAATGAGCATCGAGAATTTCAATATTATCTTGTTTCTGCTAAAGAGATGATTTGCTTGCTTGGTGATACTGCAATATCAACTTAAAGAAATTCAATGCTCATCAGCATTATAACATTCACAAGGACCACAAATATTTTAAATTAGAGGGAGATGCATAAAAAGATGTATAGCAAAAATTAAAAGATGAAAAGCAAAAGCAAAGACAATTCTTTCAAACAGCAAGAAGACCTGGAAATAATGCCACTGAAGCAACTTATAAAGTGGCTTATATACTTAGGGGGAAAAAAGGAAGCCATTTAGTGATGTAGTAATTGTGAAATAATGCACTGTCGAAGTTATAGTTTGCTTAGACCCTGATAATGTTTCAAAGTACAAACAACTGCCTTTTTCAAGGAGA
>VBSM01003199.1:4333150-4398399 GCA_008086735.1 Cheirogaleus medius | reverse complement strand
AACGGTGATATAGCACCTCTTGTATTTTCCTGGATAGAGCTGGAACTCATACTATTAAGTGAAGTATCCCAAGAATGGAAAAACAAGCATCACGTGTACTCACCAGCAAATTGGTATTAACTGATCAGCACCTAAGTGGACACACAGGAATTACATTAATTGAGTATTGGGCATGTGGGAGGGGGGAGGAGGGGGCGGGTATACACAAACATTGTCTTTTGTAAATGACCTATGATAACTATAATCCTGAAAGCCGCAGGGGTGAATCTGGTGAATATCCCCACAGTGCTGGAGGCATAGGACCCAATTTGAAAGTTATCTAGCTAGAGAAGTCCGAGGTGTGAGAGAAGAGATGAGCTGGCCCAAATAAAGCATGCTAATGAAGAAAGAGGCTAAGATTCAATACAAAATATTTTGAAATACGCAGATGATAATTGTAGCAATATAAAAACACTACAAACATATTAATATTTTCATTAGGTATGAAGAAATAAAACTAACAAACTTTCTGTTCTCATGCTAACCAACCCTAGGAAGAAGCATATTTTCCTGCTTTTATGCTAAACAATGCTGGACCAGGCCAAAATAATGTAGCTACTTGTTCGAGGAAATTCCTACTCCTGTGAACCAATTAAACAGCTTACTTATCAAAATTAATAGTTTTCTCATCAAGACTCACTTTCAACACCCTTGCTTCACTTCACTGCTCACATTAATCCAAAGTTATTAGGTCATACCCTTTGCCCACTCACCCTCCACCAGTCCCCCACCTTGCAAGACTTGTCTTAAAATCATTCATCCCAGCCCTCACACTCTGCAAAGACCAGTTCCCGATTTTCCCATTTTGAGATATTATTGAGAATTGGTCAAGGTGATGTTCTCTCTTAACAGTTTCATTTTTTGCTTGAACAAATTAATGGAGGCCTTTTGGGAATTTGACAGTTAACCATATCAATAAAGACAAGGTACGGTGGAAGCTATGTCAGAAGGCACCGGATGTTAAAATCAGGTGTTTTTAGGTTGATATTAATAGTTCACCTTCTGATGGCTGCTGCACTTGTCATCACCTTCACTTTACGATAACACTTTTTAGAGCCATAGTCAGTGTGCTCTTTCCTATATATGAATGAGGAAATTGACATCTAAGGATGTTAATTGAATATTCAACATTGATATATGTAATTAAAGATAGCGCCAGGACTAGAATAGAGATTTCACAACTTTCAAACTTAACTGTACTATTCCATTAAAATAATGCCTATCCATGAAGATCTCTCTCTCTCTTTCTTCCTATCTCTCTCTCTCTCTCTCTACATACACACATGTGCACACACACATATACACACATATAAACATATTTTAGCCTCAAAATTATTCAGTGAAATTATGAAATTCTATGTCAGCTGAGGCACTTTTAAAATGGTACTATAGGAAAAAAATGTTACCAAAATACAGTTAATATTTTAGGGATATTTGTAGAATTCTCGTATAGAGTTTTTCAAATTTATCTGACAATATAAATTGCTTAAAACTCTTGTTAAAATTATATATGCTTGGCCCCTCTTTAACCTACGAAACACCTTTTTTATAAGAGGTGCCTGGGAATTTGCTTTTCTATCAAGTTGTCAGATGTTTCTTGATCTAAGGCAAGTGCAGGGCATGATACAGTCTTGACCTGAAGGACACAAACATGTCTGCACTTTTGAATCACCTGGGAAGCATTTTTAAAAATACCAGTGCCTAGACACACCCTAGAGCAGGGTATTTAATAAATTAAAATACTTTGGGGAGAGACACGAGCATGTATTTTTTGGTATCTCCCCAGGTTATGCTAATGTGTACCTGGGACTGAGACCTAGTGTATCAAACCCAAACTTCTCAT
The DNA here is from genome assembly GCA_008086735.1 of Cheirogaleus medius. Taxonomy (NCBI): domain Eukaryota; kingdom Metazoa; phylum Chordata; class Mammalia; order Primates; family Cheirogaleidae; genus Cheirogaleus; species Cheirogaleus medius. Next base: position 4,396,517 of record VBSM01003199.1, on the reverse strand, counting down.
TTCTATGCATACAAATCTTAGTACAACACAAATTCTGATTCAGTGGATCTGCAGTGGAGTCTGAGATTTGAATTTCTAATAAATTCCCAAGTGAGGCTGATGCTCCTGTTTGCAAGCCACACAATGAGTAGCAAGAAATTAGAACAGCGATGATTCTGAGTATGGTCTCCAGACCAGTAGCATCGCATCATCCTCTGGGAGCTTATAAAAATACGAATCCTTGGGCCCCAATCTAGACATAATCAGTCAGAAACTCCGGGGTGCTGGCCTTGTCTTTACAACCCTCTCTAAACCCTGACAGCAACAGCAGATTTACTGGCATTTATTTTACACACTGAGCTTCCACCAATTATTTTGTTTTAATAAGAAGTTCTGAAAGCAGCAATTAATAAATAAATTTGGTAGATAGGTAGATAATTGAAAACCTCACATTAATAGAAAACTTTTGAATTTAGAACCAGAAAACCAAATATAATATTACAGCTCAATTTCCTCTTAATTATGTGAACTTGGTTAAATCATATGACTCTGAGCTTCAGATTTTTAACTGGAAAAAAAAAATCTAAAATGAATACCTTCCTTACCTACTTTACATGCTAACTGTGAGGAAGCAAGCTGTTTTTATTATAGATAGTGGAACTAGGTATCTGGTAATGATGGATAGGGTGGGTAAACAAATATTAAACTTAAACTTGGTTCCAGCTGCATAGAGTTTTCAATTTATTCAGAAAAAAAAGTCAAATAAACACGAAGAAAAGCAAAAAGTTGCTGGTAGGAGCAAAAGAAAGGATAGTAACATTTATTGAGAAGCCATTTGGTGTTTTACATATGACATTTCATTTTTCCAGCATCCTAATAAATTTCAAGTGTGGAAATTAAGATTGCAAAAAAATTAAGTGAATCGCCTTTGGAAACACATTAAAGGGCTTTTGCAATCAGAAGGCCTAACTTTGAGGCGATACTCTGCCACTAGCTTTGTGACCATTGATTAAAATTCTCTGACTTAGTATGGCTTCAATAAAGTGGAGATAATATCTGCCCTACCAGATACCTAGTATCCATAATTTTATAAAGGATCTGAAATTGCTATAAACATTTCAAAGACTTTTAACAGTATAACTCATTGTTATGTAAAAGAGTACATAAGACTTCCAATATAGACTTTAATGATTTTAATATTTTGCTAAATTAACTTCAATTTCTCTGACTTCTACCTATAGTAGAGATATGCTGAATTGTAGGGATACTACACAGGTTCAACATTCATTTCTGTACATTTCAATTTCATAAGTTATTGTTTTGTTTTTCTTTTACTTTTTTGAGACAAAGTCTTGCTCTATCACCCCAGGTAGAGTGGATAGAGTGCAGGTGGAATCATCATAGCTCACTGCAGCCTCAAACTTCTGGGCTCAAGGGATCCTCTTGTCTCAGCCTCCTGAGTAGCAGGCACATGCCACCACATCTGGTTAACTCTTTCTATTTTTGGTAGAGATGGGATCTTGCTCTTGTTCAGGCTGATCTTGAACTCCTGGCCTCAAGCAATCCTCCCATCCAGGCCTCCCAGAGTGCTAGGATTACAGGCATGAACCACCACGTCTGGCCAACAGTTTTGTTTATTTGAATGTTATTTATTCATTAATCATTTAGAGGACTTTGAATAGAATCATACAAATCTTTTATTGTCTGCTTGCTATTTCATTTTCATTTTATCGGGAGGGAATTCATCTACCTAGTTATGACTTTATTAACAACTTCTGTAGTTGTATTATACTTTATATATTCTAAATTTCATTTTGCTAGCCTTTGAGGGAAGATTCTCTCTCTTCCTTTCTCTCTCCATTCACTTTTTACCTTCTTGGGGTTTTGCAATTGTTCCCACGCAACCCCTCAGGACTCCCAGTTGAGAACTGCACCTAAAGTGTATGGCTCACTTCCTTCTCCGTGGTGACTTCGCAGTTATAGCTAACCCAGTGGCTGGGTGGCAGTTGTGTCAGACTGCTCCTTCTGCAGAAAGCAGGTGTGTTTGAGGAATGATGCCAGGCAGTGGTTGGCAGAACGTTTTTCAGCTTATTTTTTTTTTATTTGTATAAGCAAAGGTCCTTTATCATGCTCTGCTTTTAATACAGTAAACCTGTCTCCATTTCTTCATGTTTTGTGAGAAGATTTTATTCTTATAATGCCACTTGAGTCAAATTCTCCCCTGATCCTACCCGCTTCTACATAAGGAGCCAGAGAGGGCTGATGGCTTTAGCCCTGCTCTCTGTTTTGTTTTCTGGTTGTCAAGTATATTTATTTGATTTTATGTCAGAGATATAGCTTTTTAAATTTGTCTTTTATCTATTATTATATCTTCAGTCATGAGGAAGCACCTGAGGATAACCTTTAATGCCAGCTTAACCAGAACTATGGTGTCAATTTTATGAACTGAATGTTAGAGATATTCAGATCAGAGAAGTGAAGACAACATCAGGACAAAGGGCCTGATAGCAAACAAGTGGGCAGAGTCAGATTATTATGTAATTAATTCTGAATTACCGTGTTGCTTCCTGCATTTTTGCCATGCCTATACTGAAGCGATGCACATCCAGCCTCAGGGACGTGGAGGCTGAGCTGGTCCTTCCTTCTTTTGCTGTTTGCCACTTCTTTGCTTTCCTCATCTGTTGGACCCTTGGGAAGTGAGCTTGTTTGGTCTTCACAGTACCTTTAAATTGGCCATTTTTCAGTTGAATTTCCCCCCAGCTGGCAGTGACTGAATCATATCAACTTTTGTAACTTGATAGATTTCTCTATATTCTATCAAGAAGGCTGAAAACAGAGTGACAGGAAAGTTGTTAATTTGTAGGCTTTTTCGAAGGATATGTTCACTTGTTCCATTCCCTGCTTGTAAAAACTTACCTGAATTAAGTTGTAAAATACTTGAAAAATAGCAATTAAGAGCACTAAATAGAGTTTTGGTCATCTTTACAATTTAATGGGTTATTTTATCTCTTGGATTATAATTGGGTAAAATTATATTTGTCATATTTCCTCCTGGCTTTGTCTCCATGGAGACACAGAACTCTTCATCACTGGGAACTTATCCTGAACAATATCCCAAGGTGGCTCTAGCATGAAAAATCACATTAAAAAAATTAAGGAGTTTCTTCTCAGCATTATTTCTAAGCTTCTGGAAATATCTTTGTGAAAGTAGAAACTATAGCTAAATTTCAAATTTTTCAGTATAATACAATGATCTGGAAGAATTTAGAAATCATTGCAATATAGCTTATCGAAACATAAATAGAATACGTAGAGAAAATACATATACATTTTTTTTTCAATGGGCGCACTTTTCCTTTTAACTGGCAACCTGGAAAAACAACTATCTACCAATTATATAAATGGTAGATTAATCTGTGTATTGATTAACGGTGATTAGAAATAGAAATTGTGTGTTGATAGTTAAAAAAAAAGAAACAGAATATGAAATTCAACTTTTTTCTTGAGAGTACTAGCAGAGTCCAGATCTTCAAAGAAGGGAAGATCAAGAGATTTTTAAGCGAATTTTACAATTCTCATTTCAGTCTACTCCTGGATAGATTCCAGCACTAAGAAATTTGGGGGGAAGTGCTGTCAGTAGGCTGTGTGCTTCCAGGGAGGAAGAGGCTGGAGTTCCTTCCTCCTCACTTCCAGACAGTTGAATTTGGGCTTCAATATATGAACTCAGTACTTGTGGCTGTCTCAGTCCTGAAATAGTCTCTGATTACAGGGAGGAAGAAATGGGCCAGTGTGGAGTCACCCTGTTCTCCCAAAAATGAGCTAATATGCTGTTTCTCTTGGTGCAAGCACTGACACCTTGAAGGTCTCTGTTCTGGAAGGCACCACACTTAAGAGGATTATGTGGAGAAGTGAGGTATCTTCCAATGGAGAGTTCCCTGAGCCTACAGCTAAGGGGCTGTCATAAACAGTCATTCATGTCAGGGAACTACAAGTGATAAAGACTACCTAGTAATAGGGGAAGGGTTTTGAAGACCCTAAAAATGATCCCATGAGAGAAATCATGTGAGCCGCTTGTTATCCTAGGTGCACCAATTCCATATTAGAACATTACCAGTGGAATCATTTCTAAACTTACCTTCACTCCATACCTCTTATCTCATTCTGGAAAAGCCAAACGTAGTGTAGTGAGGAAAAGGTTGTGAGGAGTGCAGATAGATAGGAATTCATTTTACTCTAAATATGCCTGATACATACTAGATACTACATAGATAACAGGCACTCAATATTCAGAATACTCTAACTATACATGAAATATATGAAGCACTCCAAATTCATGAGGTCTTAATTTGGCTACCTATTGGTGACACCCATTCTGGCCCCATGTGTCTGTCCTCCACCAAAGCACAAAAATAAAATCTTGGCTGTTTATGCCCAAGCATATTTACCCTTGTGTCTCTCTGATAGAGCAAGGGTGTCATTGGCCCTGGCCATCTTCTTTCTGTAGACTCCTTTGCTTGAACCTCGGTGCTGGTCCTCATATAAATGTCTGCCACCACTGGGAAAGGTGATGTTGCTGAAGGACAAACAGAACATAGGAATAATGTATACACAGGATTCAGGTAGCACGAGTAGTGTGTGGCCCTTTTTACCAACCAGTGCCTTATCAAAGTATTAATATATTCATTTACCCATCTTTTCCATGCTGCTTGTCCTTGTGTGCTAAAGTGATTTTAATACACCATGTGATTTAAGAATTTAATTTGCTTGGGAGCGTTTCTGTTCTGACTTCTAGGGTTGCTTGAATGATGATGTACGAGTAGACTACCATTGTTCCCAGGAAACGTACCATATGGTAACTTCTCATGCTATCATTTAGCTTTCATTCAATGTTTGTAGCAATATAGATATTTATTATTTGTATAATATCTGTCTTCCTTGATAGACTATAAATATCACAGAACTATGAAACATTTCTTCAGTGTCTCCTAGAATGTCCAGGACATACCAGGCATCCAATAAATATTTGTTGACCACATGGATGAATATTTCACAGGCAAGCTGAGACTTTTTTGTAAATATTTTAGATGTAAAAAAGAATATGAAAATACTACAGAGAGCTCCCAAATACTCTTTATTCAGCTTCCACTAATGCTAATATATTACACAGTACAACTATCAAAACTAAGAAATTAGCAGTGGTGCACTATTAACTAAACTACCAACTTCACAAATATTTTACCAAATTTCTGCCAATGCTGTTTTTCCATTTTAGGATCCAATCCACACAGCTGCGTTGCATTAATTGGAATGTGTCTTCTTAGTCTTCTAAGGAGCTGGTGATAGCTCCTGAGTATTTTCTTGTTTTTCATAACCCTGACATTTTGAAGAGTACTTTTCAGCTATTTCATAGAATATCTCTTAATCTGTGTATGAGTGATGTTTTCTCATGATTAGACCGAGAGTGCACATTTCTGGTGATGTGCCATTTCTAATGTGTTATATCAGATGATGCATGATGCCAATATCTTATTACTATTTATCACTCTTTATTATATTTACCATGGTTATTTTAAATTACCCAACAGGCAATTCCTATATCTGTGTCATGTATACGATCTGGTTCTGATGATTACTTTCTTGCAGGAGCCCATCGTTTTGTCTTGCCTTTTGTATGCTTTAATTTTTTTTTTTTTTTTAAGGCAGGTAGGTGAGGTAGCAGAGTTAAGACTTAGGTAAATACATTTTACACCTAGCAATGTGATTTTTCTTCTACTAGACCTTTAGGGCAGAATTTTGAGGAGATCTAATTGGAAACTGAGCTAGGAGTTAAGTCTGTGTTGCTGTGATTACCCTCTGTGTGCCACAGGTATGGAATTATCCAGAGGATACTTCGTGTATAGTGTTGTGTGTGTTTTTCCAATGTCTTCTTTACCCTCAGCTTTAGGGCTTTCTTTTGTGTTATACCTCAGCAAGGGTCTGTCTCTGGCCAGTTACTTGTGAGATGTTTTGTCAGCCTGGGCTGGGGGTGGGGAGGGCTTTCCTTTGTTCTGACCACAGTCTCCACCTCAGACAAGCACCAAGTCTAACGGCCTCGAGGCCATAGTCTTTTCAGCCTCTCTCCTGTGTAGTTCCGAGTCCAGAAGCCAGTTTTGATCCTCCCTCAGGTTTATGGGGACTTTTCCTCATCTCTTCCCCAGCTGCAATAGGTTTTTCACTGGTACCCCACAGACATACTGCCTCCCCACAGACTCTGGCTTTTGCTCCCTACAGGAGACAAAAGTCGAGGGTCCCATCTCAGTTTCCTGCCTCTCCTGAATAAGCTCCTATTTCCTCCAGTTTTGAAAGATGAGATAGACTTTCTGATTACTCTCCTAATCTTTTCTAGGACAACTTATGGAGTTTGGGGTGGGGGGAAGAGCCTGCAAGAGGGTATGAACCCCCCATATTTCCAGCCCCCAGGGACTTTACCCTGTCTTGCTAGTGACAATCAACTGGCCTGCCCCTAGTCACCACTGCCCTGGTGGGTGCTTCTCACCTGTGTGCAGCTGCCCCTTGCCCAGGTAAGCCAGGGCACCTGTCTCCTCTGCCCCTTAAGGCACTGATTCTCTTCTTACTCTGGTTCTGCAACATCTGTATGCTCAGGGATTCAAGAGAAGCCGTGAACTTGTGGTTTACCCAGCCATTTCTTGACAGCTGGGAAGCTGTGCTCTTTCCAGCTTTCTGTATCCCCCAGTGGAAATCAAAAGTCCAAGATCACACCCCTCCCAAGATATGTTTTTAAACATGTTTTTCAGTATAAGAGCTAGCTAGGAGCAAAGGTTGAAAAGATGGAAAACTAAATCTTAAATTTTGTGGTGTAGTAATAAAAACACAAAAGCTGAAGTCACAAAACTGTGAGTTCACATTTCCTCCACACCACTTTCTCCTCTGGAATTTGGGGTAAATTAGGACCCTGGGCTGTCATTTCTACAATGGTTATAAGGATATAAATCTCACATTCGCACTTCCATTAGTGATTATCAAACCAGGGGCTTCTGCCTGGAGCAAGGAAATAATTTGGGAGGTGGGTGGATGAGGAAGAGAACATGCCTGTCCCACCCAGTTGGAGGGCCTCTGAATTCATTAGGTGTGTGTGTCAGAAGTGAGCTTCAACTTGAAGAAAGGATGTCTAGGAAAATGAATGGTTGTATGAATGTAAAATGTAAAGTGCTGGTTAAATGTTTTGTTTTGTTTTGTTTTGTTTTAGATTTTTAATTCAAGAAAATTTAGGACCATGAGTTCATAAAAGGGAAAGGCAAGCCTGGGAACGTGAGGGTGTAGTAAGGGAAATCTCAATAAAATTGTAAAGCTCTCAAAGGAGGACGGAGACAAACAAGGCTGAAAGCAAAATTGAGAAGAGGGTGAAAGTAGATGTGTAATGGTGGTGTGGTATTTCTAAAGAGGATAGGATTTAGAGTGAGAGCATGAGTTTGAGCGATGGCTCTGCCACTTATGTATTGGGTGGCTTTGGTACATTATTTCATCTCTTTGGGATCAGAATTCTCATTTCATAAAAGGCATTGGAATCAGGCCCTTCTCTTTCATCTCCTCCTTCAGACTCTACTGAATCTATGCATTACTGTTCTCCCTTTCTCTGAACACAGAAGGCTCACTGGCGCCTCCTGGTGTTGTTCCCACTGCTCTAACTACCTGAGATCAGAGACGAGATCTTCCTTCTTTGTCACTCCAGAATTTAGCACAGTCACACATAGAATAGCATAGACATTCATCAGTGTTTGTTAATGCATTGAAGAGGAAAAGAAGAAAGCAAGAAGGAAGGAGGGGAAAAGAGGTTTTCTATCAATCCATTCATACCTAACGACGTGTTCAGCTTCATCATTAGGGTCACTCGTGTGCAAGACAAATAGTACAGGTAAATAGTACAGGTAAAAGAAAATCTGTCGATCAGGAGCAGAGTGATGAGATGGTGGTGGAGCAAGGCAATAAGACAATAAAGTGGGGGTCTGCCTCATTAACACAGGATTTCGAATCAGTGAGTTAACAAGCCTGAGCTTTCAGAGAGAAAGAACAAGCATGGTTTGTTCCATGGTTATAAGGACATAAACCGCTGGAGGGTGTGACGTAGAGGTTGTCAACTCTAGCTGTGCCCACCAACGTAAGTAAGTAGTAATATTCACTACCAACCACTCTGTTCTGACTTTTCACATCACGTTTGTAGTGATAAGGGTGGAAAATATGGGCGGGTTGCTAAACGGCAGTACAACCCAGGACACAGGTAAGTCAATGTTTTATATTTTGACTGCAATAGCATTCAGCCAGGCAGTTTACTATTAGGACTCTTTGACTTGCCATATGGGTAATAAATTCCCTAAGGCACTAACTCAGAGCCCCAAAAGGTGCTGGAGATACTTCAAGAATATTCCCTTTCACCATCACTTGTAAAAGCGAAGATCCTACACCAATGCAAAAATGTCCATGTGATTTGACCTGGCATTAAAGACCTTGTAAGTTTGGCCTTACAAATTTCCCCATCTCAAATTCCACTGATCCTCTAAATTCTGTTTCATCAAGCCACCCCTAACTGTCATGTACCATACACAAACTCTCTCTTCTGGAATCCTTCAGATCTTACTTAAATCAATGAGTTTTAGAGTTTCTGTTAGCAGAGGACCTATTTGTTGGTGTTGTAGTTTTTAGCACAAAGTTAACAAGGAACTTCAATGTGGTAAAATAGCTCTGGAAGAATGGACAAAGTGGGAATGGGTTTGAATTCTACCTTGATGCTGTTTTCATGCTAATTATTCTGTATCTAACTGGGGAAAGAAAAAAAAATGGATAGTGGGCAGAAAATCAGGTTCAATTTAAGCATGAAAAGAAGCTGTGTGAGCTTCATCAACCCAACTCACCTATCTCACATAATTTCTTAAATATACAAAATGAGGGTATGGGACAGGAGATTTCTAAGATAATTTCCAGTCATAAAATTATTTAAAGTGAAAATAATTTATTACATTGGTAATTTCAACCTTCACACATTACAAACTATCTTTTGCACCACAGATTTAGGGCAAAATGTCTGCAAAAGTATTTGTAGAGGAGTATGGGTTCATGTGACAATATTGTACAAAAAGTGTTCATTTAGGACATTGATTATAGACTTGACATGAGAAATAAAATATCTGTAATGAATGGAGAGATAGTTTTGAAAGCTACGTCCTTAAGTAAAAAGTGCAACTATATTTCCATTTATGTGTATATTATTTCTCTTCTTTATTTAATACTATTTGAAGGAAATATTTCATTTTTATGCCTCAGACTCTTCTGCAGGCTCAAATAAATATTTAATTCCCCAGATGTAACAAGATTTTTCACCTTTCAAAGGGACATTGCAAGGTTCCAGCGACCTGCTCCTTAGGCAAACAAAATGTCTTTTTCTGCACATAATTTTGAGTTGAAAGGAGGTAAATTGAAATGACATTTTAAAATTTAAAATTGGTTTTAGTAAATCCAATATTGACAATGTACTACTTGGGGGCACTTGCTACTCAAAAGATCAGAGATCAGTCCTTCCTTGGAGATACCTTTCTTTCTTTTTTTGTAGAGAAGAATATTTATTTATTTATTTTGATTCCTCAAATATGAAATTGAGAAATATCAGAAATAAAATATTGATAAAAATGATATCATGCTTAATTTTTTCAAAACACTACTATATGATTAAATCTAATTCTCATAATTTTTAAAACTTTTGAAGTATAATATCAAGTAAAGAGTACAGATATTGCACATGTTTTGTTTTTTAATGTATAAACATCTATAATAATCACCCAGATAAAAGTAAAGAACAATACTAGCACACTAGAAGCTTTCTTTGGGTCTTCTCCCAGTAAATTTCTGTTTGTTAGAAGTGATTTCTGTTGAGACTTTTAGCATCACAAATTATGTCTTTTTTTGAATTTCACATAAATAATTACACAATATGAGTTACTTTTCATCTAGCTTCTTTTACTCAAAATTATGTCCATGAGATTGGTCCAAGTTGTTGTGCGTAGCAGAATTTTAAAGTTTTATTGTTGTCTTATGTTCCATTAATAAATAAAACACTATTCTACCATTGATAAGCAATTGGATTGCTGCTAGTTTCAAGTAATATGAATAATGCTACTATCAATGCCCATATATTAATTTTAGACAATATAAATTGACCCCATATTATGTGTGTGTTTAGTTTTAGCATACCAAAGTTATTCACAGTGGTGATTATAATACTAATTTATAAGGTCATCACCAGTTCCAATACTAATTACTATTATCATATTATCAGTGATTTATGTTTTCAATTTAAATATGTGCATAGTGATATTTCATTTTCTTAATTTTAATTTTCCTAATGTAAGTTATATGAGAATCCTTTTATATTCTTATCCTGTAAGACATATCTCTTGAATTCTTAAATTCTGTTAATTTTATTTTCAGTTGTAAATTTTCAGAATTTATTTTCAGTTTTTTCGTGAAATAGCGTCTTTTTCTGTATTTTCTGAACACATTAAACATAGTTATTTTAAAGTTTCTTTCTGCACCAATATTAGTTTTTTTTTCTATTATTTACTTTGGATTTTTTTGTCATTTGTTTCTATTTATTGACTTGCCTATAATTTTTTTATTTTTGACTAAATATTATATATTCTAGGCCTTGGATGGTGCTATCTTGTTCCAGGGAGGGTTAAATTTCACTGTGGCAGATAGAAAAAGGACAGGCAAGACATCTTCTCCCAATGGAGTCTGTGTTTCCAGTTCTTACAGGGCAGCTCTATTTTAGGTCACCCTTAACTGCTAGGGTGTAGGTCCCATTCATACAGTGTGTTCTGGGGTCCCACTTGAAATTCTCCTTCCCTCTCTCCCTCCCTCCCTTCCTTACTCTCTTTCTTTTTACCACCTTGCCCAGTCCTGAATTCTAACTTCGGTTTAGCAAGGCCGCCAAAGTATCTTCTCAGCTTTTTAGCCCCTCCCATACTGCTCTTCGCTTTCTAGGCGTCTCACCTCACACATACATGGTGTAAGAACTGGACAATGCCAACCTGTGGGCCCCCAAGTCCAGACTGTCTCCCCAGCCCAGCTCAACTGCCCAAGTCTTCAGGCTGCCATGACCTCCATTTGCTTGTAGTGTGAACAGTGAATTTTCTGAGACAAAAATAGGTGGATGGGGGCTCACCTTGGCATGCTTCCCTTCTCATGCCTGCTCTGGCTTCTTTCCTAGGCCTTCAAATGGTTGTTTTATGTACTTTGTCCACCCTTTATAGATTCTCTTATTGGGAACATCAATCTCTTACAAGTTCCATTACCAAGGTTGGGAGTGAGAGTGCATTTTTTAAAGTAAGTGTGACAAGCATTATGGTACTTATTTTAAAGATGGAAGACATGTTGTAAAATGAAGAGAAAGTTAGCATTTCCTGTGATCACAAGACAAGGCTTTTGTGGATCAGGAATTAGAATTTTAGTCTCAAAAACTTTTGATCCCAGCATTTTACACCCTGGAGATTTTAGATTAAGCTGAACTGTCGTGGTTCAACTTTGATCAGATTATACCATAAAGGAAAATTGAAGATACAACAATATTAGCTTGTAACAGAATACAATCTTAAGTGTATTATTGTGTATGTCTAAATAATTAAAATATCACATTTAAAGAATGGGAAAAATTCTCTTAGAATCAGCAGACATTGATGAAATCCACAATTAGAAACACAGTATGATCTAGAATACTGTGGAAATAAAAATGATTCCTAACTTCTCTTTAAATGAATTCTAACACATTATCTTGTTCTTAAGTCATATGATAAAAATATTGACATAAATCGATATACAGGCAGTGACCAATTAAGGATGACTCCACTTACAGCATTCTGTACTTACAAACAGGCTCCCAAGGCTTCCAATAAGGATAATTTATAACTGAAAAATTAAGCCAATAGTTCAGTAACTAGTTTCTTCAGCACATGTAAAGACACCCGCATAGTGAAAGCAGTTGGTGGGCTCAGTGTCTTCATGCTAGCTGCTAGTCTCACTGTTTATAAGGTCCCTTAGGCACAGCATCACTTTCCTCTTAACTTTTTTATTCGATTTTGTGAGTCTGTGTTTACCTATGACCACGCCTCCGATGCCAAAGTCCAGAGCACATCCAGGGGAGCCTGCAGGGAAGAGAAACATGATTGCAATGGAAACAAAAGTAGAAATAATTAAGTTTTTGGAGTAAGGCCAAACACCGTCCTCCATGGGGAAAGCATTAGGCTTCAGTGGCTCCACTATCTGAACAAGTATAAAGGACAAAGTGAGAATAATGGAACACGTGAAAGGCAGGGCTCCAATGCAAGCATCAATTATTATTACTAAGCAGCATAGTGGATTAATTATTGAAATAGAAAGGTCATTATTGATTTGGTTAGAAGATCAAAATAAGCATAATATTCCTATTAGCCTAGTGTTGATGCAACATTAGGTGAAAGTTAACCTTTAATATTCTGTTTTGGGCAGGGCGTGGTGGTCACGGCTGTAATCCTAGCACTCTGGGAGGCCGAGGCGGGAGGATCGCTCAAGGTCAGGAGTTTGAGACCAGCCTGAGCAAGAGCGAGACCCCGTCTCTACTAAAAATAGAAAGAAATTATCTGGATAACTATATATATAGTGTATATATATATATATATATATATATAAAATTAGCCAAGCATGCTGGTGCATGCCTATAGTCCCAGCTACTTGGGAGGCTGAGGCAAAAGGATTGCTTGAGCCCAGGACTTTGAGGTTGCTGTGAACTAGGCTGACGCCACAGCACTCTAGCCTGGGCAACAGAGCCAGACTCTGTCTAAAAAAAAAAATTCTTTTTGGAAATTTCTCCTATCTAAACCTTTTGTATGAGTTTGTTTTTATGTTCTGTTTAAATTAAAAAGAAGAGCACAATAGTTTCTCTAACTTATTATTATTATTATAGTATTACCCTGTATTATTACCACATATGAGCCATTATAATATTGTTATTATTATCACCATATGTGTGCTGTTCACCAGGGATCCAAGTTGCAAGATATTTTCAGGAGTGTATCTTGTCTATAACCCCAGGGAACACCTGTATTCATAATATCCAAATCAGTGGCTGACAAGTGAAGCTTTCAAATGGAAAAGATCATCTATTTTATGACACGTTATAACGCTTATAGTGAGTTTCATTTAGTATCTCAGAAGTATTTTATAATGATGCTATAAGGTAGTTCCAATGTTACAGGGAAGAAAGAAAATGGACGTAGAGATACGGTCACAGGGATTTACCAGGGACAATGAGGAGTTCATGACAAAGCCAGAAATGAAACTCAGAATGTCTGTCTCGACTCCAGCCTCAGACCCCTTCTGCTGTATTTAGAAAGCTAGATGTATTAGAGGTACCGCCCAAGGGCTTTGCTTTATCCTATTCCTCTGTATTCTGCCTGTATTTACTTTCAGGCATTTGAAAAGATGAAATGAACTGCATGAAGAAAGGTTGTTAAAGTATAGGATGAAAATGCTGTGGGAAGTATCTGCTGTTTAAAGCACAACTGGAATGCTCCTCCTGTCTTTTGACTTCTATGTGCACTCACAGGAACTCCCACCCTCTGTGCAGACCTTGTCTCTTACCAGGAATCTAGGGCATTCCCAAAGGCAATCTCCCATAAGCCCGGCGACTCCACTTACATGAATCTCAACGTAAATAATATCCCTGAAGTTGTTGGTACATTAGCCTTGGGATGAAGCATGGTCTTCTTCCCAGGAAAGGTCCCAGCAATTTCCCTCCTTGTATTTGTCACTGCTTTTCCGACACGTCAAATAACTGACAGTATTCTACAACTGTTCATGAGATTTTATTCCATGAAGAATATTTATGAGATGTTTGAAACCTCCAAATAATTAGAATGTCAATTTTTTACAAAAGACAAAATGGGAAAGTTTGAATCTCTTCTTTGTGTAATAAACTCTGTCAGAGAAACCCCAAAGCAGTGACGCTTGGTCTTGATATGACATAAAGTTCCGTGAAACAGACTCTGTCCACTCAGTGAATATAAATCTTATACTACTTAGGTTAGAAAATGAATACTATTGACAAAAACAATGATGTATCCATTGTTTCGCTCCCCCTCTGATGAATGAATTGTTTTCAAACTCTTGGCTCAAGACAGGTCTTCTTCTGATTTGTTTGTCAGTGACACTGTAATAAATTACTATCAGAATAGAAATATCTGAATTTCTTAGATTCTAGTTGAAATATCCCACTATTGAAATTATAATTAATTTCAACTTCAGATTGAAGAGACATTGGTTAGAAAACAGCTCCACAAAATAAAACAGAATGCTCACGTCAGATCCACATAGCTGGTCACTGATAGTCATAGAAACAGGTATTCATGGATGGCATAGCCCTTCACCTTATACCTGGACTATGTGATCCTCGTTTTCCAATCATTGATCTATCTAGAGATAGTATTGTATTTTATAGATTTGAGTCATTAATTTTTGAATTATTATAGTAATTTCTATTTTTTACTGAACCTAGTTACAAATTACATATAATTTGGTAAAAATTGAGCTCTCTTTCAATAAAAGCTTTCTTAGCATAGAAAATTGGATTATAACTAGAAGAAACTTTTAGAACACTAGGCTAAGCGAAAACCGTTTAACGCTTTCCTTGAAACATTTTAGTGTTCAAAGATTAACATTTCATAGGTTTACTAATTTTCCAAAACAGAATGATAGAGATAATTGCTATGATTTTTTCCCTTAGGTGTGATCACTTGTTGTATGCTATTATTCTGTCACAATAAAGGTTAAGAAAAAAAAAAGAATTGGTAATTTTCTGAAATAAGCCTTGTTATTTTGCTTAAGAATTCAGAAAAGATCAGGACTTTTAAGAAATGTATTTTGTTCATTGAAAATTCAAATGAAAAGGGAGTTGAGGGGTAGAAATACAATTGTAGGTATGTTTTTAATAGCAAATGCTCAACTTGGGTCAAGCAAATATAATTATCTTCTGCGCAGCAGATGCACAATTGGTTTGTGTTTCAATGCCAACTGCTTTAAATCTAATTGTTATATAACTTTTGAGATCTAAATTTCTAGATTTTGGTTTTTTTCTTTTGTTTTTTGGACAACAAAAATGCTACTACTGCAATGTGCTGAATGTTTGGTTCCCCAAAATTGAGGCCTAATCCCCAATGTGGTGGTGTTTAGAGGCCTTTGAAAGGTAATTGGATCATAAGGGCAAAGTCCACCTGAATGAGATAAAGAACCAACAGAGACTTGCTCTCAGCCCTGTGAAGATGAAACAAGGAAGTGCCCTTCTCCAGACAACGGATCTGCTGGCACCTTGATTTTGGACTTTCCCACCTCCAGAACTGTTAGAAATAAATATTTGTTGTTTATGTCACCTGGTCTGTGATATTCTTATGTTAGTAACCTGAACTGAGACAGCTGCTTTGAAAGCCTGCAAATTTGTGGCATGGTAGACTCAAAATAGCAAACCTTCTATGTAACATGTTCTATGTTAGGAGCTTATCAGAAACAGATTACTCCATATCTACAACAAGAAGTAATTCACTGTTTAGTAAGATAGACATTAGATTTAAGCCTCCTTTTAGACAAAACCAGTCCATTGAACTCTGTATCCTAATAGGTCATTATTGCCTTTGAAAGTTCAACATTCTTGAGAAGAAAAGAATAGCAATCAAGATAATAATTAGCTTATTGCAGTATTCAGATAAGAATGGGTTTGCTCTGAAAAATATTGACATGTTTTCAAACATGAAGACAAATATTGTTTAAAATGTAGAAAGCATTTATTTAAACATTTGAGGGCAGAGTTGTGGCAAAAATAATAACTTCACTCTAACTTCAAATATAGTCCAACTTAATAACACAAAGAAAGCCATCATCTAATGAATGGTCATTTTTAGGTACCTGGCAACTTTTCTTTATATTTTGTATATACAGTAGTCTGGTAGCCTCTTTCTTGGGTACATAAACTTTTTTGCTTTGTTGCAAAATAACCATCATGCCCAGCAGTGGTTAACTAGTAGAGTGTCCTCATAACCACGACCTCTGTCCTTGTGTTTCTACATTTTATCTAGCTCCCCAGGGTTTCTTTATTAATTTGGACCCCATAGCTCCATTTCTTCCTTACTAACACTTTGTCAAAGTTTATGCATTTAATTCCAATCATGAAAATACCTTCTTGCATATCAATATTCTAGCTGGAGGGTTCTTAGCACTTAGCCTCATATTGTCAGTGAGTCCCATAGAGGGGGGCAATTTCTTCATGGTTTACAAAGCTAGAAATGAGTGGTTAAGACTGGAAATAAAGTCTTGTTTTTTTCTTTTTGTCCTCTACATCAAGGTAGAAATTTATTTAAAATCTTTCTTTAATACATATGTTATCACCTGCGCTAGCTTGTAAATTAGTTATAGTATCTTCTCCTACCTTATCATTTCTCTTTGATATCCAGTAAGAGAACTATGTATATTTATTTTAACATTAAAATCATCCAACATAAGACTAATCAATGGAGAGATTATAAAATGTTAATAATTTGTCTGATTCTTTAATACTTCTTCACATAATAAAAATTCTAATGTATATTTATTCCATATAAGTTTCAAAATATTTATTTAAAATCATGATCAGATTGTCTCATGTAATGATTTCCTCTGCTTTTTAATGTTCGGAAATGCATGAGTTTATCAAGATGATTTTAATTGAGATTTTGTGGTCAAATTTTAGTGATCTGGGTTCTCCAGTTGTGTAAATGTTTGTTTAGTGATATTCTCTTATCTTTGTACTGCTTAATGCTGACAGGAAGATAGTCACTCATTTACTTTTTCTTTATATACCTTGCTTTCTGCCTCCTTTCTTCCTTTTCTTTTTTCTATCAATTATTTTTTTTAATATTTATTATACACTGGGGGGAAGAACATCCAAAGATGGTTTAAACAAGGCTCAGACTTTTCAGAAGCTCAGTAGATAATGAGGCAACCAACCTCTGAGCGAGTCAAAACTGTAATGTAGTGAAATAATCTCTCTGGTTGAGTGCTTTAAGGAAGGCTGTGTTACTCAATTGGCTAGGAAAGTTGGGAAGAATTCCTTTAAAAGATGATACCTCTAAATATTAAATAATGACAAGTCTTGAAGGATGAATAATTTTACTTAGAATGGAGAAAGTAGGGAATGTCTTGTTGGCGGAGACCCAGCAATTCCAAAGCTACAGAAAGATGAATGAATACAGGGTGTTTAGGAAGAGTAAATCTCAGCAGACTCATGGGCAAATGTGACCTTGCACCCTTATGACAGTGAGAGAGTAGAGGGGAGATGACACAAAGGGAAACAAATTAATAAAAAATTCCTTTTGACATACTGCTTTGAAATCAGTTGATTGATAATTATTTTTCGTACGAATTGCTCCAGGAACATAAAAAATGAGCTCAGATTACTAAGCAAATAATTTCGAGAACAAGAATAGCACAGTCACAAAACATACTTTTAGAGTGGCATGCCATTCTTCATGTTAAAAGCAATCCTTTAAAATAAATTGCTTAAAAGCAACCACTTAAAAAACAAAGATAGATTATGAGTTCATGTGGCCCTTTAGCTGAGGAAACATGGCTCTCTGTTTCATCCACACATTGAGCAGAAGCAGCTAATCAAATTTATGTTGTCTAATGACCTTTCTTTTTTTAAAAAAAGATATTCTTTTCCTTGATATGTTTTCTTTGCTGTCAGTGACTTCCTTCTCAAGGCTTACTGTTAGACAATTTTTGTTCTTGTCAGTCTAATCTCCCTGGAATACCAAAGAACCCATGGAAATCATCTACCCATTGGAATTAAAGTCTATGTTATTAATGGAGTGCATGGACAGGTGTACTTTCTATTTTCTTCCACTCTTGGCTGCAGAATCTAATTAGAGAGCATATTTTGAGTTCTAAGAAGAGCTTCAGGATGGTACTCACTGAGATAAGAGCCTTACGTTGCTGAAAATTTCAGTTGCTACAGTGAATGAAATGCAATTTGAAATGTCATAGTGATAATGTGCATGTATGTTTCTCTTCAGCAAGATTCAGATCAGTTTTTCTCACACTTTAATAGCATACTATCTGCTAAAGAGATAAATATCTCTCTGTGTGTGCATAAGTATATGTATAGGTATTTATAAAATGAGCACCTGAGAACAAATAAGTAAGACTTAGGTTTAGACACGCTTTATTAAAAGGCTAACTCTGACTTCCTTTTTTGGCCACAACAGGATAACAGACATTTGATTTACCATCCACAAACAACTAGAAGCTAGACAACACACTTAATACTATGGCTCTCAGACTCTGGACATTGAGCAATACAGAATAATGATACCTGAGTCAGAGGAGATGAATGAAGCAAGACCAAGTTTTCCAGTTAACTCCTTCCCTAGAGGTAGTTCGCAAGCTGAAGTATAGGTACTAGGATACCAGGTGGAGATCAGAGGTATCCCTGATTTACAGAGAGAGCTGAGAGTTTGGGGCAAACCAGGTAGCAATCACAGCTTTAGAAGAGAAGTGAGATCTGAGGAGAATCACCCCTGAGTCTTCAGCTAAGTACTGATCAGTGCAGGCATGTAAGAAAATTACCAAAGTTGAGAAAGGACCACTAAAGTATAAGAGGGAATAATTTGTGATTGTTATTATTGAGGTAAAATTTATATAACATAAAATTAAGCATTTTAAAGTGAGCCATTTGGTGACATTTAGTACATTCACAATGTTGCACAATTACCACCTCTATTTAGTTACAAAATACTTTCATTATCCCAACAGGAAACTCTGTGCCCATTAAGCATTTGCTTCCTACTCTGCCATTCCTCTCCTTGAGCTCCTGGCAGCTGCCAAGATGCTTGTTTTCCTATAGATTTTTCTATTCTGGGTATTTCATTTAAATGGAATCCTATAATACATAGTCTTTTGTGTCTGGCTTCTTTTACTTAATGTTTTTGAGGTTATTCCACATTGTAGCATGTATCAGTACTTCATTCCTTTTCATGGCTGAATTATATTCCATTGTGTGTGTGTTTGTGTGTGTGTGTGTATATACATACACACACACATATATATATACACACACACTGCACTTTTTATCTGTTCATCTGAAGGTGGATGTTTGGGCTATTTCTACCTTCTGGCTATTGTGAATATTGATATCAATGTGTATATACATGTATTTGTTTGAGTAGTACTTGTTTCTGATTCTTTTGCTCCCAGAGTGCTATAGTTAAGAGTAGAATTGCTGGGTCATATGGTAATCCTGTTTTATTTTTTGATGTGCTGCAAAATTTTTCTACAGTGGCTGAACCATTTTACATTCCCACCAGCAATGCACTGGTGTGTCAATTTCTCCACACCCTTGTCAGCACTTATTATTTTTTCTCTTCTTCTTCTTCTTCTTCTTCTTCTTCTTCTTCTTCTTCTTCTTCTTCTTCTCCTCCTCCTCCTCCTCCTCCTCCTCCTCCTCCTCCACGTAGTAGGTGTGAAGTGGTTCCTCTTATCATTTTGGTTTACATTTCCCTAATGTTTGATGAGATTGAGCAACTTTTCATATGCTTATTGATTATTTGCATACCTTCTTTGAAAAAATGTTTATTCAAGTCCTTTGTCCATTTTTGATTGGGTAGTCTTTTTGAATTGTAAGAGTACTTTATATATTCTGGGTACTAGACCTTTATCATATATGTAATTTGAAACTATTCTCTACCATTCTGTAGGTTATCTTTTTACTATCTTCATAATATTATCCTTTGATGAACAAAAGTTTTTAATGTTGATGAGGTCCAATTTATCCAATTTTTCTTTTATTATTCATGCTTTTAGCACCATACTAAGAATCAATTGCCAAACCCAAGATAATGAAGATTTATCCCTATGTTGTCTTCTAAAAGTTTTACGATGTTAGCATATATATATATACATATACATATAGAGAGAGAGAAAGAGAGAGAGAGAGAACTGGTCCATTTTGAGTTAAATTTTATAGAGGGAGATAATTATTAAAACTCACATAAGGCTAGAAATAGTCTCTTTTGTTTTGTTTTTTGTTTTTTTTCAGACAGAGTCTCACTCTGTTGTCTGGGCTAGAGTGCTGTAGCATCAGAATACCTCACAGCAACCTCAAACTCCTGAGCTCAAGCAATCCTGCTGCCTCAGCCTCCTGACGCTTGGCTATTTTTTTTTCCATTTTTAGTAGAGATGGGGTCTCACTCTTGCTCAGGCTGGTCTCAAACTCCTGAGCTCAAATGATCCTCCTGCTTTGGCCTCCCAGAGTGCTAGGATTACAGGTGTGAGCCACTGCGCCCAGTCTAGAAAGAGTATTTTAGATATTACGGTTTTCACCTATATAGTCTACTGATATTAAATTAATTAACTCATTTAGAGTACTACTTTTAGCTTTGAAATAAGACTTAAGGAGTATTTATTTCAGGCATCACAGGAAAGATAAAATAATGTGGGTCATAAAAATATTCAAAAAGGAGTAATTAAGATTTCAAGACAATGATGGAAATGGCAGCAATGTGATTGTACTGGAATTTGAAGATAGAAGGATGTCATTGGTAGATTTGATCAATAGCCATGACAGGAAATACATGAATGAGAGACCCCCATGAGAAAGCAAGTTTGTATAGTGGGGATGGAGTGGGCCTTCTTTGACAAAAGAAAATATGATAATCACTAGATGCTTATGTTTTCAATGGTGAAAATTCTAGATTTCTTACAGTAGAACCAGCTAAAATATGGTAAATTTCACAGTATGTCAAATATTGAAGATAGCACTTATATCATTTTTCTTATATCTGCTGATATGAAGATAGTTAAAGGTTAATTTTCCAGGTCACACAGCTAATAAATGTTATGGCTAGAATTCAAACTCAATATTTTCTACTTCTAAAACTCATACTACAAACTATCAGAAACAAAAAATTTAACAACTTGAGTTTAATGATCTAATTGGCTTTTATTAGTGATTCATGAATCAAGCAGCTTCCTATCTATGCGACAGAAAGGCCTGCTGCCTGGCAGGGCAGAATAGTTGATTGCTGCAAGGTAGCCTGAGTAGGAACAAGAAAATAGCATGCTGCAAAAAGTGGACTGTTAACATCAGGTTACTTCAGGCTACTTTCCTTTCAGGGTTAAAGCCCTGGGGACTTCCTTATCACATGGGCTCAGTTTGACTGGGCTGCTTATGATTGGTTGCTGTGAATTTCTTGTGTTTTGGAAAACTAACCTGTTTCTGAGTTCAGTTTGATTACTTGGCACCTAACACAGGTGACTCCATTCTTGTTTTCTCTGGTCTGTTGGGGTCTGTGCAGAAGCTCAGTTCAAAACAGTGGCTGTTCATAAATTTTATTTAACACAATCATCTCATAAGAACTTGAACACTGAGAAATAAGATGGAGAAGGTTGTTTGATATTATGCTGAGAAAACTCTTATAAGCTAGACAATAGCTAACTATTTATAGGAGTCTAAGCTTGATAGTCATTTGAGATACAATGAGGGACAACAAACAAATCTGTGGAATTCACAGGAATGTTATAGAAACTCACGTAAACAGAGGTTCCAAAAGAAAAAAAAACACATAATATATGACATTAGGTTGTTCCTAAAATAAACTTGATAATGACTTTATGTTACAGTAGATTTAAATGAACATTGTAAGAGTGACTTTCTCAAATAAATGGATAAAGACAGATTTGTTTGCCCCTATCAGTGCCCTCAAACTTAGGTGTGCTTTCAAATCATTTGTAGGTTATGAAAACAGATCAGTGGGTCCTGTCCCCAGAGTTTCTGACTCAGTAGGTCCACTGTGATGCCTAAGAATATGCATTTCTCACAGGGTTCCAGATGCTGCTGCTGTCAGTCCTGGGATCGGCCTTGGCAACCACTGGCCTGCTCTAGACCGTCTCAATCACCATCTTTCCTGCAGAGCTGCGTTCCTAGTTGCAGCTCTCCAGTCACCCTGCGGCCATGGGAGAGTGGCTTCATTTCCTAGGTCTCAGTTTCTTTGTATCTAAACTGTGGGTATTGGACTAAGTGATCTTTAACATTTTCCCCAGCTTTAGAGTTTTATGACTTTTTCCTCTTTTAATTTCATTAAGTCTAAAGCTTTCCTGTGGCTGCTTGCTATTGCCTGATCTGAGATCAATTCATGTATTCACTAATTTATAAAATACCTAGTGAGGCCTCCCTCATGCTGGACATTAGGTTGTAAAATGAAGAAAGGGTCCCTGCTTTCTGATGTAACAATCCCTAACCTTACAATATATCAGAATAGTTGAGTTAAAATTAAAAACAACCGGCCCTTTCCCCAGGAATTCTTATTCATTAGGTCTAAGTAGAGGCCTGGTATCTGTAATTTTAAGTCTCTCAAATAATCACACTAAGCAGCCAGTGCTAGGAATTTGTGGTTTAGCAGAGGAGACAGGCACAAGAAAGAGGTGATCAGAGTACAACATGATCAGCACCAAGAAAGAAACCTACATAGGTGAGGGAGCCAAGAGAAACAGTGAACTATCATAATCTCAGCACTTCAGTTACCCTGTGCTGACCTTGGAATCTTGAAGAAACTTATCAGCTAGATGTTAATGATCGCAAGAAACACACGGAAAGCAGTCAGTGTACGGTAGAAATCAGGGACCCGACTTTGGCCCACTACTCTGCAGCTCATTTTTCCTGGAATCCTGGACAAATTGTTCCACCTCTTGAGACTCAGTTTCTTCATCTGTGAAATGAGGGCATAAGAACAGGTATCATTTAACATGCCTTGCAGTGCTCATAGTCTGTAGTTGGCAGAGACAGGGCTGAGTGTGCAGACATGTCAGATGGCTTCTAATAGCTTTTGAGACAAGTGTCCAAAGTGGGCTTATTTCTGGCAATTTTCTTACTTATCCTGTAAGTGGATTCAGAGGAAAGAAGAGGGGTGCCCATCCCGTGGCTTATAGTTCTGGTTCATGGAATCCACCAATCAGTGCTTTATCATTGTAGGACATGACGGTGTATATCTCTTCTTTGTGGTTCAATACCACGTGCTTTCATGATGTAGACTTTTCAGCAGTCTAAAAATAATCAAATAATCACTGTCAATGGCTATGTTTTCAGACTATTCTCTTGACTGGTCAGCAAATTTAACAAGATAATTCAGTTAAGGGGCCACTTTCCTGTGAGAGCTATATAAAAAGCCTAAAACTCAAAAGGATAATTTCAATTGAAATGCAAATATTTTAGCTCAAATAGGCAAAAAGCTACTCCTTCATTTAGTCTAAAAAAAATTTTATCTACTCTAACAGAGCTCTCTGTGATATGCATTTCTCAGAGTGATTGATGTCTCTGATAGACCCTTTTGCAGACAGTATTTGGGGAGCTAAGAGGTTTCAGAGAGTAATGCAACTCTGTTCAGTGTGATTTTTCTCTTATAAAAAAGAAATGAATATTATGCCATCCTGTTAAGTCTTTAAATGTTTTAATGCAAAGTGGTATATTTTGATTTTACTTTTGTCTTTAAAATATACGTCCATATGTCTAGCTTGTAAAACAATAAGGATAATGATGTCATATGGGATTGGGAGCTGGTATTGGTTATAAAAATTTGAAAAATGAGGAGGAAAACGCCTCAGTTTTTGAAATGGTTAGAGTTCCCAATGGAATTTTAGCTTAATATGTTAAGAGGAACACGGATGAATTACTGTATAGTTTAAAGACAATTATTATTGTTAATATTATCATCATCAAATAATCTCTTATAAGTGTCTACTGCTTTGAAGACCATCATTATCTTTTTATGCTATTTAATTGAGCCATCCTAACAACCAAGGGAAATAGATATTATTGCACTTATTTTAAAAGATGAAGAAATGAAGCTCCGATCATTTAAATTCTTCATTCAAGGTCATGAAGGTTGTACATTGAATTCAAATTTAATTCTTCTATTTGTTACCCCTACAGTCTATATTCTGTTCTGCTCATTTTCTGGAAAGTCTCCATCCTCCTAGCAACAGTGGTGGGAAAGTTATGTATGCGTGGTGCTGCAAGGTAAAATACAATGCACTTTCTGCTTGTTGCAAATAAGAATGTAAATGCTTTTGTTTGCATACTGAAGCCAATGTTCACTGTGGCTGTGAGACATACCTGCCCTTGGCAGGAGAACTATCCCAAGCACTGTTGCCAAACAGGAAAAATTTGCTGATGGCTTTTCTAAGCTACCTGTGAGAGACTATGATGAGTTGAGAGTCACGTGAAGAGCAGACTCACACCAACAACCCCCACAAAGGCAGTTAATTGAAGGTAATTGTATTGAAAAATGTATTGTCAAAGTTGTTTATGATCTTGTTAGTTAAATTTATTCAGTGTCCTTTCTTGTTGATAAGCATTACTTGTACTACCTATGAACAGAAAAATTATAAAGGCTAGCATCAGCTCGGGGGTGTCCTCCTGGTTTTTCAGATTCCCTCTCTTATACTAAATATTTTCAGGCTTCTCAGACAGGGACATAACTTCCATTGTGTACAATAGGCCTTTCTCTTCTGTGTTGCTTCACTTCTATATCCATGCTCCCAAAGTTAAACTACCACTTGCTGCTATGTTAGTATGTACGGGAGCCTGTTCATTTCCATGAGCATAAATATCAGAAACAATACATCCACTATGGCATTCCTCTTCTATTTTTGTGCAAGACTAATAATGAATCTTACCTAGTACCACCCCAATTTGTGCTTATATGCCCTTCTTGTTTGCTCACTTCTGGGATCCATGATGGCTTGGTCAAAGGAATTCATCTTCCAGGCTCTTCTACTCAATGTGATTCTTCTAATGGGTTCTAGTGGATTCCCTGAGGATCCTCAAAAGATGGCATTAACATACATCCATGGTATGTGGTATCGAGGAGACATCCACTTGCCTTTTAAAGTTCTTCAAATGATGAAATACATCATGTCCTGTCCACCTTCCCTTCAAAGGTCTCCAGTGGGTGCCCATCTCTGGGTAAAGGCGTTCATCCTATCCTTAGCCTGTAAGTCCTGTGTGAACCCTGTGGACTCTCTGAATGTTGAATCAAACTTTGAATTTCTGATATAAATCTCACTTGGTCATAGTGTATTAATCGTTTCATATTGTGAGATTTACTTTGTGATCTTCTATATTCAACCAAAAGCAGACCCTGGTGAAAATACTCTTAAGTAGCTACAGTTTTAACAAAGTCATTGTGCTTATTACTAAAGGCTTCACCTACCAAATTTTAAGCTTCTTGAGAGTAAAGATTGTTTCTATACAGAATTTAATTGGTATCTTCTCACATCTTAGTGTTGGATATAAAAAAGCACAATTAGTACTGTTGGCTTAGCTTGCCTTTTGGTATGCATTTTAATTAAACCTTTTCAGTTGCTACGAAAAGTTTTTTGCTTGCTGTATACCCTTTCTTCATATCCAGAAGACTTGTGTACATTAAGCAAATAGACTTGGAAATTTCAAATGTTTTATGTAAGGAAGATAAAATTCAAAATAATGAAGATGTCTGACATCTGAGGTTAGAAGCTATGTTTATTAGGATTTTGTTTGTTTCATATGAGTTAATTATCAACAACACATATTTATCACAGGTAAACCAAGTATTCTTGCTTACTTCTTTAGGATATTAACAAGTACTGCCTAACGAATTTGCCTAGAGACTTTTCTACTTCAGGTCATCATTTTCATACACAGAAATACACAGTTCAAGGAGAGTCTAGGAAATTAAAATGACAAAACTTAGATGCAAAACTTGCAAATAAAACTACTAAATTTGTCTTGCTTAAATGGAGGGTGGGGTTGACATTATATAATAGTCCATATATTTTATTTACTTTCTTAATAAATACTTAATGAAGGTTCTATTAACCAAATTTCATAATTACTTTTTAATTAAAAGATATAATAACCTAGTTACCTAGAATAAAGTTTAGAATTTACCAGGATATTTTGCCTTATAACATATACTTTCCTGCAGCTCCAGAAAGGATGTACTTCTTTTACACAATGGACTTAATGTTTCAATGATTCTGTCTTTTTTTTTTTTCTTAAGCTTGATGGTACTCAGGTACTTGGCATTCATCATGACAATCTTTTATCATAAAAATCTAGATTGTGCTGAAAATTATATGATTGTAGTTAAATCAAACTTCTTATTTGAGTATATAACAAAACTACCCAACATTGGCTAAGGTAATGTTTAATTGAGTAATTGAAAATAGCTACCAAAAAGAAAACCTTTTATAATTAAATGATAACCATATACTTCTATATAGCATTCACATCTAAAAAGAGGTATATATCTCCTGCAATGGCATCATACAGCAGATGAACATGAGATTTATATTTCCAATGTCTATGCAATTTACAATTTGATGATGAATGAAAGAAGTTTGTTGCCATATAAAATAACTTTATGTATTAATAGTTTGACAAATTATTCTAATTTTTTAAAGATTTGTGGTTGTAGCAGACCCAAAGATTGTTTATTTGCAGAATTTGCATGAGAATAAAATGAATTGGATGACTCTACAAGGGTCTTTGACTTCCAAGACCCTGAACTAGATAGATGAGCCGAAGGGGAGACTGAGCGGGTCAACTAGTTTGGAAACCTTCCTAGCATTTCTGTCTCTTCAATAGGGGCATTTTTCATGAAATGATTTAGACCTAGTAAAAACTCTTTTGTTATGTATTAAAAGAGAATCATTTTATTAAGGGAGGATGCTAACCTTATATCCTTTCTTATTGCTCTTTATACAGTAGGTGCTAAGAAATTCAGTTAGCTGAGAGAATGATTATAAATCTTCATTGTTGCTATTTATCTAATGTTTGTTCTGGCCCCAGGAACTACAATTTTATAGGAATCACCATTTAACACTATTGCAGTTTTCTTGGAACTAGACCAAAATAGAAAGGGTAATTCTTCTTTCGGAGAAAGGATGGATGAGAACATGGAGTGAAAACTCCTTAGGACAGATTGTACCTGGCTGAAAGACAAAATGGTACAGATTTCTGTCACCAAAGAGGATTCTTGACAGGTGGACACCTGTCTAGTAAAAAGTGTTCATTTTTTTAATCTTTGCATTCTGAGTTCAGAAAGCATCTTTCTACCGTTTTTGTATTGACATGATAGGGTTCAGGACACTGTGCTCTCTATTTTGTTTCCTTCAAGCCTTTTATCCTTATTTCCACTTGCTCCTCTTCATCTTTTCTGGCTCAATTATATTTTGTACAAAATGGCCAATTAATATTTCATCCAACATTTCAAGTCCTGTTTAATTTTTTAAGAGTCTGAATTCGTCTAGATTTCTTACATAAGGACAATTCTTTTCAGTAGCTATTAATAAGCAGTAATTAGCCATAAAGTAGCACACTTGGTATCAGTGTTTTGTGATAATTAGTCCCTGATCCTAGTCCTAAAATATGCATATGTAAGCATTTAAGAATGTGTAAGTTGGGAAGTGAAGCACACAGACCCACTACTAACAGTAACCGGATTCTGAGAGCATTACTGGGAAGCTTTAGATAAAAACATGTGGAACAAAAAGAGAGTGTGAATGGCTGCTATGGTTGGTGTGATGAACACAAGAAAGGTGCAAAAACAACTGGAGTCTTGAGATAAATATTTTCTCCAGTGGGCAATAAGATACTGTGAAAGAATAAACTTGATTGATATTTTCTATAACAGAAGTTCTTGTCCTGAGATCAGTAGAGAATTTGAAATCATTGAAAGCTCTGTAAGTTATTTCCACCACTTCAAAACCTCTCAGAAATCACACATTTAGTGATGACAAGTTTAGGCACACTACCTATAATCCCAAGTATTTTTGTTTTCTTTACAGTCACATTAGCATGGTATGGTAATGCAGCTTACATGATAGTTAAAGACTATCATTTCAGTAGATGGGTCATAGTGGGAAATAATGCAAGTGGTAAAACATTTTGAAAATGTCTTTTAAAAATATTTTCTCCCTCTCCTTACTACATTCATGGGAGGCTTAGGCTTCTCAATCCTTTGATTTTAGATCCAGCATGCGATCTGCTTTGGTCCGTGATGCCAGAAGATGGTCACAGGGGCTTAAAAATGGGTTTGTACAATTTGATATTCTTTCTTGCACCTCTACCCTAAACAAGAGGAGAAGGTACACTCACTAGCCTCCTGGTGAAATAAGAAACTTTTGGAGTAGAACTTGCCCCAAATATCTGCTTAAAGCCATCTCAGCTATGCCCACCCTGGAACAAACAACACTAATCAACCCAGGAACACTCAAGGGGAAAACAATCCTTATTGTTGTATGTCACTGAGATTCTATTTTATTTTACTTTATTTCATTGTACATCGCTAGTTGACAACTACAGCCAATGAGTGCTAAGAAGTCAGGCCAGACAAATAGACAAAGCCTAGCTTATCTTTATGATAAATAAATTTAGAATGTATATATGAATAATAAGTAATTGTTAAGACTTTTAAGAAGAGTGACTCAGAATTCCCGGTTAGGTAGGTCATTTCACTGAATCAGTGGAGCATAAATTTTTAACTTGTGGTGCTGGCAAAAGTTTTAAAAATGAGAATGATAGACAAAAGGGAATTAATGTAAATTCAAGATACACTTAAAGTAGTAATAAAAATGAACCCTATAAAACAATTCTTCTCACAGCTAAAATGATATTGTTGTTTAGAGAAAGAAAGGTATTTCTCCTCCTGGTTTGGGTGTGTTGCTTGTGTTTGTTTCTTCCTCCTGCTCTGCAGCTACAACCCATACCATGTCATTCCTGGGTGGGTTTGCAGCCTCATTTCTCACCTGGTTACCACCTCCCCACAGTTCTCCCCGTAGGGGCATGGTGCACCCTGGCCTTGTGCTACTCATACAGGGAGCAGGCCCTGATGCCTTGATTCCCTCTGTGCACTCATCCGTATGTCCTGGGCTATCTGTATCCCACAGGTTTGTCAAGAAATGCCTGGCACAGATACAGCCCCACACCACTCAGCCATTGAGCAGCCCCTGAAGTCTCGACTCTGTAGACCCTCCCACAAGACTTGCTCACCTGTAGCCCAGAGGGTTGCCTCCTGCTTGAAAATCTCAGCCACAATTTTTGCCCATCTGTAGCCTGAACAGGCATTTTCCTGCTTCCCCAGCAAGTGTAAACTAACTCTGGCCCAGTTCAACCTAGAGAATTTTTTCATCATCTGGAGAGCTGCCACCAAACTTGCTCCAAACAAGGTCGGAAACCCACTCTTGGGGAGAAAGTTCCACTTTCAAGTTGGATTCTTCCTTGAATACTCTCCCTCAGTCCTAGGGTGTTTTTAAGAGTTATCCCTACCTATTATTCCCATGATATAGTTGATAATTCTTTATGTTGAATTTTCTCATTTGAAATTAATGTGTTTTTTTCCCCTCCTGATTGGATTCTAACTGGTACAGAACACTGCTTAATTAAATGTGGGAGTGAAGAATAGAGTGGTCAAAGGTCTAACGTGTGGACGGATTAATGGTGGCCTTGTTGACTGATAACAGATGAAAGAGGAGCAAGCAAGAGAAGAAAATCTATTCCAGTTTGCATTTGGATCATGTGAAGCATTTGTTAAGCATTCAGAGGAAACTGGCCCTCAGGCAATGAGAGGTAACAACTGAAATGTGATGAAGAGAGAACAGATAGGAGATACATATCCATGAGTCATCAGCATTCAAGAGTAAATTGAAATTAGGGGTAGAAGTGATAACCTAAACAAAGTATGATCAATGATAAAAGCATGAACTCAAGGGCAGAAATCCAGGGAACACTAATACTTAATAATTCCCAATAAAATATAAAAGTAGCCACAAAATTGAAGTAGATATTTTTTCAAGTATAGGCCTGAAGAAATCTCTATTAAATCTAGCAATTCAATTATATTAAGAAAATTTTCAGTTCTTTTGCAAAAATAGAAACTAAACTATCATGAGGTGGGAATAAAGTGTCAGGTGAGATGGCAGAAACTTCTAGGGTATTTTGTTCTCTGTAAATTTAAATGAAAAGATAAAAATAAAACATTATCTTACAGGCACATGGAAAAGCATATAAATTTCATTAAGGAGATAGTGAGAAATGAGTGAAGAATCTTCAAATTTGCAAATTTAGAGACTGTTACTTTTAATACTATAGTGAATTAAATATTCTGAAAAAAAACTCTTGCTAAAAAAATACCTATAAATCTTGGGAAAATGTAACAAACATCCTCATGGATGTATAGCTGAGATAGCAATGAAATAAGAAAATTCCGTAAGGACCAAAAATGATAGAGGAACTGAAACCTGTAAGACAGGCAAGAAATGAGATAAAGGCTACCTTACACATCCCTGCTTATACAACAAAATTGGTACTTTGGGTTTTAAGTCCTTTTCAGGAGACAGAGACAAGTCATTGAATTTATAGCAAGAGAGAAGTCAAATGAGATCCCTTCACAAAGTTAGGGAGCTCATCTACATGAATGGTGATAAGACAAAAAGTGCCTTCACATGGCGTTTGAGATTTGAATTCTAATGACCTGCATAGTCTGGGAAAACCCAAGTGGAGAATTTTATGTAATGTGTTCTCAAGATAATATTATCCTAGTTCTCTGATACTCAAAGTGTGGTCCACAAACATGTAGCAGCATCTGCACCAATTGGGAGCTTGTTAGAAATACAGAAACTCTCACTCTTCTCCAGGCCTACTATCAAATTCTATTTTTAAATAAGATCCCAAGGTAATTTTCAAACATACTGCCTTAGTTTTCTATTGCTGCTGTAACAAACTCAGTGGAATAATATGCTATAACCATAAACTTAGCAGAAAAAAATATCATCTTATTGTTCATCCATCTTCAAAGCCAGCAATATTTGTCTTCAAATATTTCTCTCTCTTTCACCTCTATTTCCATCATGAAATCTCATTTCCCTACTATGAGCAGCCTTCCTCCCTCTTATGAGGACCCTATGATTACATTGGGTTCACCTGGATAATCCAAGATCCTTGGCTTAACCCTACCTGAAATGTCCCTTTGCCATATAGGTAACATATAGACAGATTCTAAGAATTAAGACATGTTGCATCTTTTGGGAGCTTCTAGTCTGTCTACAACAAACATTAAAGACTGAGAAGCACTACCTTAGAGAGCATGAAAAAACCAAACTTAAATAAGTACAACCTAGGTACTTTGGGATTTTCATTGAATAAGATCAGCTGAATAGGAGTCCACACACAAAAATCAGAGATCAATTGATGAAGCAATATAGCATGTGAGAGAGTCAGCAGAAAGAGCAAGTAACAGAAAAAACAAAATTCAGAATTAGGACCTCAGATGCTTTTAAATGTGTTTTTAAAAAAGTAACATTCTGGATACAAAAGCATAAATATGACTTTCAAAAGAAAGTTGGCATATTAGTAGAGTAATCCAACCGAATGGGTTAAGTAGTCATATGTAAAAGGAATTTTAAAAGAAGTGGGTAGACCAATGTCAATTTCTCACATACTTTAATTCTAATATGGACATTTGAATTTATCTAATTCTAAAAATATCATATAAAAGTAAGTTAGATTTATTGCAGTATACCAAATGTCATCTGGGATTCTGTATCTTTCAAGTAAACAAAATTGAATGGATGAAAAGCTATATAAAAATCTTGTAGGACTTCTAGTGTAATCTGGAATGGTGCAAGTCTATGAATGGTTTATTACTGGTCCATGAAAAGATGACACAAAAATTTAAAGTGTTTTAAAAAACTTTATAGTAATTTGACATTACTGCAATGTTCAAAGTGCATAATCATGGGACTCATCTCACTGAATAGAAAACAGATCAGCATGAATATTGCCAATCTTGTATGATAAATTTCACCTGGCATGAATTATGTACCACTCTAGTCATAGTCTAAGGTTAACCTGTTAAATGAAACCCAGAGGACTTAAAAATATAAGATAGTTTCAACATTTAATTATCTGTATAACTTATTTTTATAGACAGCATTATTATCAAGGCTTTTAAAATTTATAGTGCAGCATTCCCCAAACTTTTTATAGCACCAAGGACTGATTTTTCCACGGATGTTGGGGGGGGGGATGCTGTGGGGATTGGGGAGGGGAAGAATGTTGAGGGGATGAGGGCGGGGCAGGCAGAGCTCAGGCCGTGATGGTGATGTGTGGCCCAGTTCCTAATAGGTCATGGGCCACAGACCAGTACCAGCTGTGGCCCAGGAGTTGGGAACTGCAGGTTTACAGTATTAGCTAAGTTGGGAAAGTAAAATCTATATTATTTATTTTTCTCCCTAATTTTTATATGGTGAAACAAGTTCACTTTACTTTTGTGTCAAGCATTAGTATTAATTCTTTTATGTGTACCAGCAGTAGTAAGTCTAATGACAACTATGCGAGTGATTCTAAACAAATAAAAACCAAAGTAATTGATGTTAATTTTTCTCAAAAGTATGATCCTTCAGATAATTTTATAGTTATGATTCACAGTGTAGTGCTAGAATAACACTATGCTATTTGTAAGGGATGTACTGGATAATGAAGCAATTAATCTTACAATTTGAGTATTAATAGCATTTATATACAAAATAACAAGGAACACATTTAATACCTAAAGACATTTTGAAAGATAGGATATTGAATTAAAAAGTCAAAGGGAAGATGATATTTAGTAATTTAAATCTAAGCATTACTTCTTTAAGTAGTATTACTTCTTTAAAGTAGAACATTATATTGTAGACCAAAGGACCACATAAGATTGCGAACACCTGAGTGGAAGACTGTATCAAAACTTTGTGCCTGTAAGTGTGGATAAATCTATGACAAAACAGGTAGGTCAAGTACAGTCAACAGTACTTGTCAAGTATCATAGCTTGACATACTCAAAAATTGGTTATTTATATGAAATATCAATTCTTAGAACACAGAAAGCCATCAAAGAACTTTTATTTCAAATTACAAAATGTCCAGATATTGTTAAATTAATAGTTATCTGAGTACAGTAGTGATAAGAAAAAAAAGGATTTTTATCTTTAGCTTCATTGCCAACAGACACAAGTAGCTCTGAAGGGCATAACATTGAAATATTACATTGTTTTGGACTTCAGTTCTGATTAAACAGTTGCAAAGACAGGAAAACAATGTAAAAACATTATGGCTTAGTTATCTAGTTTATCAGTTATCTATTGATGCCTAACAAAGGACTCTGAAATTTAGCAACAGCTTAAAAAAAAACCAACAAATGTTTATTTTCTCACCATTCTCATGCACAAAAATGTAAGACATTTTAGAGGGTAGTTCTCAGGATAATTCACAAGTTTCAAGTTATTGGTCAGGACTGCAATCATATAAAGACCCGAATGGAGGCTGAAAGATCAGCTTGCAACAACTCGCATGGCTGTTGTCAGGCCTCAGTTTCTCACTAGCTATGGGTCGGTTCCTTGCCCTGTTGGCCTCTTCACAACACTGCTTGTATCACTGCCTCTCCCTGGGGAAGTGATCCACGAAGGAATGAGAACAGGTAGGTACTCTTAGGACAGAAGCTGCAGTCTCATAATTTAACTTGGAAGTTACATACCATCATATCTGCCACATGCCTTTGTCACACAGATCCGTCCTGGCACAGCAGGGCAGCAAAGAACAAAAGAGTGGTGATACCAAGAGGAGTGGTTCAACAGGGGCCACCATGCAGGCTGGCTCCCCACCTAGAGTAAGAAGCTTGTCCTCTCATTCTGTAACCAAAATGTTTGCATCCCTGTAATATTCTGAAATAAATTTAAAAAATAAAATAGAATATACTAAAATAAAATAAAATAAAAGGTTAGGGCTACAGGCTAAAGAGAAAAAAAGAAGCTTCTGCTAAATATAAATTAATATACTGTTTCCTTCACTGAGGTAGTATTGCTACAAATCCAAAACAAAACCTCAGCTACACTAAAACCTTAGTAAAAAATATGAATTACCTTAAGAATATGTATTATATTTAACATTTTCTTTGTTATGTGATATCAAAACATCACAACACACATTATATGCCGAGGTGCAGTGGTTAATAAGGAGAATAATTCTGTCAATGTTGTTTGTATTATGAAACCAATACTTTTCTGGAAGCATTGTAGGGAGGTAAGAGATCAGTTTAGTCCTGCCTTTTTAAACATATACTTTGGACAGGCACACTTGTCCATTTATCTTCAGTATTTTTAATATTTGCATGCAAGGTGATGTTGATATTGCACATCTGTGAAAAGTTATCACGAAATATCTTAAAAATTTGATAGATCATTTTGAATTTCATGTTCACCAAGAGAAGATCTGTGTATAGGAAATTTATTCATCGGGTGCCAGGTGGGTGGGAAGCGGGTGGTGGGGACGGGTAAACTCATAACTAATGGGTGTGGAGTGCACTGTGTGGGGGATGGGCATGCTTGTAGTGCTGGCTTGGGCAATGCAAAGGCATTATATGTAACCAAAATGTTTGTATCTCCATAATATTCTGAATTTTTTTTAAAAAGAAAATAAATAAATAAATTGAAAAAATCTATTTATTTAATCAAACGATAACTTAGATTTAACTCTGTATAAAATAAATTGTTGGAAATATGACTACTGATGAAAGATCAAAAATGAATTTTAAAAATAGAGCATCACTTGCTACATTTTGAATAAAAGTTTAAAAGAATAATCTGAGCTCTTTGAAATTGCTTTCAAACCTTTTATTCCCTTCAACACACCACTATAAGACAGGTTCTCTGAGTGTTACCAAAACAAAACATTGAAATAGTTTAGATATACATGATTTTCTGTGAGTAGCACTAGTGCCAGTGTAACCTAGATTAAGTAAATTAATAAGTAAGTTTATTTATCTCATTAATATTTGTTTTAATATTTATTCAGTGTGTGTTTGCAGGTTGTTAGTGTGAAGAATCATCATATCCTTCAAAACTTCGATTTAGTTACGACTGTAGAATGACAAAAAGTATGTGTATGATATTGTCTATATTAATTGACTACTCATACTTGCAAAGAGCAATGTATATAAATATATAATTATTTCTCTATGTTATGTTTATTCTGATTATATTAAAATTTAATATGCCTGTTGAGTCTAAGGAATGAAAAACCTTGGGCTTGTGTATTGCATATTTTGTGTTGTTTATTTAATTTTTCTAGTAATTCATATTATGTTTTAAATATTTTAGACTTCGATGGATTGGGGTTTTTTAAAATGGTTGTTTATCACAAATAGTTTAATAAATGCTGATCTAGTCTATTTTAGTAAGTTTAACAAATACTTTAGGTGGGGCCCACAGAAAAGGAGTAATGGATTCAGAGTCCAATAGCTATAAAAAGAGCTACATGGGTATTTTAGGGCTAGGAATAAAGAAAAAAGAACTGTCAGACTATGGAGATGAAGTATAGAAAAAACTTCATTTTATTTCTTTGAGACCCTAAAGAAAAAAAAAGAGAAAATGAGTAGTATTTAAAAGAGCACCTTCAATTTTCTTTCACTTATGCATAATGACTTGCCAATAATGGTGGTAAAAAACTTTGGTTCTTTGCAAGAAAAGATACAGATTATATCTGATTGCATTGCAATATTTTTTCCTCCCACTGAAATTACCATGGGGTGGCTTGTATAAAAATTGATTCTTCCTTGTAATGCAGAGATGTGTGTTTGTTTAGTACTAATGAAAACAATAACACTAATGTAGTTTTGAATTTAGTTGAGGAGATGAATAAAATCCTCAAATTATCCATGAGAAAGCTCATTAAGTTTTTCTTTTGATGTTATTCTTGTACTTTTTCTTATATGAAAAGTTATGCTGAATCAGAAATCATTATCCATGTGAATAACTATTACAATATTTTGAAAGCTTATGATGTGTGGATATTTTGCATTTGTTCAACTTTTACATACATTAGATGTTGATGTTCTACATATATTTTCTCTAATTTATACAAGGATCCTCCCAAATAGACATATGTCATCGTTTTACAGATGAAAAAATTTAGGCCCAAAATTTACAAATATGCCAAAAGCCACCCAGGTAGACTGTGATACTACTGAAAATCAAATACAACTCTACTGATTTCAAAGACTGTGCCTTTTCTACTATACTATTTTTTCTCAATATTTCTTCTCTGACATTATTTCCTAAGTAGCTTTCCATAAAAGCCGAATGTGCACATTAAAAATACCTATTTAAAAATATTACATGAAGAAAAATGTCTTCTCTACCTGGCCATTTGGCATTTTGTGTGATTTTGTTTCATTTAAGCTGTTATGGGACTGGTTTCTCGTGATGAAATTTGCTCCATGAAATCACATCAATATATACTACTAATTGGATGATGTATATTTGTCTGCCATCTTGAAAGAAAATGGCAGTTATAAAGCTCTCCAAGGAGAAATGTTTTTCAAAAGCAGTAATTGATATGAATGAAATATGATCTTTGGATAGAGGTTACAGAGATATATGATTATACGATATTAAGAAATAATTTCCCAAACTACTAGTGAAACAAATCTGTTTCCCATACATCTTCTACATATATGGGCAGGTTTTTTTTCCTCTAAGCTGTGGTAATTACTTGTGCAATATCTAATATATTTTTCCTTGTCTCAAAAACCATGTGACATTTTTCTACTGATTCTCTGTTTCTTTTCCAATAATATTTACAAGAAGTCAACAAATAAGGTAAGTGCTTTGATTTTTCCTTCTCATTCACCCAATAAGTTATCAAGACCCACCAAGTCCATCTAGCATGGGGATGGGGAACCTGGGGCCTTAGGGCCACATGTCTCTGTCTAGGTCCTTAAGTGAGACCTTTTGACTGAATCCAAATTTTACAGAACAAATTCTTGTATTTTTATTAATACAGTTTTGTTCATCTTTTATATTTTTATTTTTAAAATAAACATATTTAAAATACCAAAAAAAAAGTAAGTTTAAATGAAATAATCCTCCCAGATTGGCATTTCAAAAAAAGCTATCTTTTTTCAAAACATTTCTTCAAAAGGGAGTTTTGGATGAACATTTTCCCCCGTTAGCAAAGGTCATTGATGAGCATGATAATATATGTGAATCATTTGAAGAATACATAGCAGTTATCTATCTATTAATTGGAGAATACAATGAAAGTTTCACTGACTTTGAGAATCATGACATCACACTCAAATTAGTATTTCACCCTCACCTAGTTGAAATCACCAAGGTACCTAAAGAACTGCAGATGGAACTGACTGATCTGTCAGTAGATGACATTTTAAAGTCATTGTTTGATGCTAAGAAAGATCCAATTGAAATATGGAAAAATGCAGTAGATACCCATGCCTGCAGCAACATACCCCAAAAATGCTTTCATGCCTTTCAACCACTTATTGCTGTGAATCTACATTCTCCTTCCTAACCCAAATCAAGATACCCTTAAGGTCACAAATGACTGATACTCCTCTAGAGGATCAACTGAAAGTGTGGACCTTCATGCTGCAACCAAATATTCAAATACTTTCCAACAAAAAGCAGACACAACAAAGTCATTAAAAGGTTAGTTAACTTTAAAATTAACAAATAGTTTTCATTTTTGAAATTATTAAGTACATAGTAGTTAGATTTTTACAAAATAATGTACATATTTACGTATATCTAATTGATGTTTCTTGAATGCAAACTTATTTGATTACAGGTAAATTAATGCAGCCTTCCAACATGAAAATGTTCCCCACCCCTGATCTAGAACACTGCTTTTTTCTCATTGTGTATATAGCTTATCTACTGGGGCTATAGCTGTCTTTATCTTGGGCTACTAAGGCAATCATTCAGTTCTAACTGTGCAATGTAAGTGCTCAATAGCCACACATGGGTGTTGAGCTCTTGATATCGGTTTGGTTCAAATTTCCATTAGCTGAAAACATAACTGCACACTAGATTTAATATGCAAAAAAATCTACAATATTTCATTGATAATTTTAGATAAATTTTACATTAAAATGACAATATTTTGTTAAATAAAATGTGTTATTAAAATTAATTTCACTTCTTTCATTTTACTTTTCTAATGTGGTCACCAGAAAAATTAAAAATTACCTACATGGCTTTCATGTAGAATAAAATAACACGACTCAAGCTTAAAGACATGACATGGTAGTCCTTAAGGAGTCAAATATGGATAATCACCAGTACGCACATTGCACAGAATGCTAGTGCCCTGAAATTAGTATTGCAAATCAGGACCCGAGATAGTGGACTACCCTTTCAGAAAGCACCAACTTCTTCTGCCACCCAACATCCACTCACATACATGCCCCCTGAGCTATCTCGTGTTTACAAGTAAGAAAATGTAGTTGCAATTGCAAATAAATTCAGTGAAGCCTAATATTTGAAAAATATATTCATTTATGTCTGTGCATATTAAAATGAATGGTCTTCCCATTTCCTACTTCTTTATAAACTTTCTTCTCCATACAATAAAACATCTACTTCCCCAATCGCAAATTTAAGTATAGTAATGTCATATCGTGTCAACATTGTTTATAGTACAAGGACCATATTGATTAGTTACAACTGCTTTTTTCCTAATGCAATTTGAGTGGAGATAAGATACACCATTTTGATTCTTGTTTGTACTGTTTAGTGGAATAGGTATATACAAGTAGAAGTAAGTTCAACATTTTTTTCTTTATATAAAACAAAGCACGATGATGCTGTTTTTTTCTTTAATTTTTATTTTACCTCAGTGAGGAACAATATAATCTGACATTTCTTCGGACAGCAGTGGGTTGGGCATAGTGATACAGACTGATGCAGCACTGAACTCAGTTTAGCAGGTCTAGACAAGGATTGAACAGGTAATCACATCTCATTATTAGCCTAGTGATTCAAGCAACTCAGCTAATCGGACACAGACAAAAAAAATAGAGAGTGGCTTTTGGAGATAGTAGCAGTGAGTAACACTCTGGGGATTTGCATTCATATGTGGATATTAGAAATTTTTTAAGGAGATTATAATATAGAGCTTGGTAATTTATTTTTCTTTTAAAAAGATGGCACAGGGTTCTTTCAATAATTTGCATGAAAACAATGCCTATTTACTTTGCTCAAGATCTCTACTATAAATGAAGACACAAAAGCCCACATCTAAAACCAGCTGGAAGAAATGCTATGCAAGTGTGGGTGAATTCTAATGGGTCTCAGTATATGTGTTACAAAGGCTAAAATCCTAATAGCAGTCATCCTGAGTAAGAGCAATTTTGGGGTGGGTGTGGGGTTGAACTGCAAAAAAAAAATTAGGATATGACAATAACTCCTAGGTTTTGTTTTTCTCTTCCTTGAGAACTCTAAGAAAAAGTAAAAAGTAAATAATATTTAAAGTATCATCTTCAATATTCTCTCCCTGATGTATCATATAATTGCAGAAAGAGTTGGTTAAAATCTTTGGAAACTTTGAAAGTAAAGAGGGAAATGGTGTCTGACTTCATTGAGAATTATTTTCCCCATTGGCACATACATAGTGTAAACTTTTATGAAAATTAATTTATCAGTGTATTATATAGATGCATATTTCTTCTGCTAATGAAAAGTATATCACTGATGTATACTTAAATTCAGCTAAATAGATTTAAAAATATGCTTTCAAATCATCTATATGGAACTCTATGGTTTAGTTACAATGATTTTACAGACATTATCTGCCATATATGGAAGGATATATTAATAGTCGAGTAAGTATTATGTCATCCTTTTACAGATGACACAACTGAGGCACAGAAAAGTGTCTGATTTGCCAAAAAACAATCATACAGTTTGACCTTGAGGGTACTGGAAATCACATCCAGCTTTCTGATTCCAAAGTCCTTTTTCCTTTTACTATATTATCCTTGAGACCAAGGAAGAATGGATGTTTCACTTCCAGTCTGAAGGCAGGCAAAAATCAATGTTCAGCTAAAAGGTAGGCAGGCAGGCAGGCAGGCAGGCAGGCAGGCAGGAGGAATTCCCTCTTACCCAGTGGAGGGTCAGACTTTGGTTTTAATTGTCCACATTAGGAAGAGCAATCTGTATTACTCAACCTATTTAAACGTTAAATTCATGTAAAATACCCTCACAGAAACACCCAAAATAATCTTAGGTAAAATGTTTGGGTATCCCATGGCCAAGTCAACTTGACACATAAAATTAACCATTGCATAGAGCAAGTTGGTGTTTCTGAGGCCAGTTTGTGTAACAGGAGCCATGAAATCTGGTTGCCTTTTACAAAGCACCACTTCCCCATCACATGCTGATATATTCCTTCCCTAATCTACCTAGTGATTACAAAAAAAAAAAAAAATTGACATTAAAAGTAAAAGTCATTTTATCCTAATGTCACTTAACAAAAAATTTGTAAATCAATTATAGTACTTAGGTGTTCTGGGTTTATTATATTTCCTTTTCCCCACTTATACCAAGACACACATACATACACACTTGCAAAATCACAAATCTATGTAATGGCATTGACTTTGTCCATTCCATAACAATACCTCAGACCAGGCAATTTATAATGCATAGAAATTTATTGACTCATGGTTCTGGAGGTTGGGAAGTCCAAGACTGAGGGGCCAGCATCTGGCGAGGGCCTTCTTGTGGCATCATCCCATAGTGGAAGGGAACAGCAAGAGAGAGTGAAAGATTGAACTTGCAGCCTCAAGCCCTTTTATTATCAACATTAATTCATTCATGAGGATAGAACTCTCACGACCTAAACAGCCACCATTAGGCTGGGGCCTAAGTTTCTAACACAAGGATTTTGGGGGACACATTCAATCCATGACAGACACTATCTCTTTTCTATAGTACAGAGAGCATGTTACCTTGTTGTATCTCCGTGTATAAAGCTGTATGTGGAGGGATTAAATATGCCATTTTAATTCATTTACTTCAGTATTTTATTAGCAGGATATGTTAACGAAAAGCATCATAAAAGAGAGTAATTATAGGTATAACTATTATTTGTCCTTATTAAACTTAATAAGTAATACACAATATCATGATCATTTTTCTTTTCATCCTCTTTACCATAGGGAAAGAAAAAAGTTATTGTGTTTATATGGTCTACTCAAATGACAAGTGTCAATATTCCATACTTAAGTAAAGATTCATGTTGGTTGGAATTAGTCTCTGGCAATGTCGAGCACTGCTTTCTTTCACATATCCTCATCTCCGCCACCCTCAACCACCATCGCCCAGTTGCACTAAAGGAGCAATCACATTGCACATTAGCATAAATAACAAGTATGGAGCTATTACTTTGATGTGGAATCCTTTTAGATTGGCACAAATCTATGAAACTGAATTTCTGTTGCTATAACTCTTGAAATCCATTTAATTCTCATTGGCTTAGAAATTCCCTTTATGGCTTAGATTTGTAGAATCATGTTTATAAAAGTGACTGGCATCTATCTCCAACAATTGTTTTTCTGACAAACAAGATATAGTTGGGGATTTGACAAAACAGCTCTCTTTTATAGGATTTTTGAGGGGAAAAAAAAGAACTTTATAGAATGAAGCATATCAGAAGTCATCAATTTCTGATCCAGTTATAAATATGTCAAATAGCATTCTTCTAAGTAAAGAGTGAATATCATTTCTTTTTTTTTTCCTACTCTTTCTTCAAGACCTCTGAAGCTGTCCTTAGAGTAATGTAAAATTTAAAGGAGAAAATGTGGTTTGCAATTGAGATTTCCTGTTAACATTCAGTCTGTATTGGCTGTATTCAATGCTTCTATTTTTCTTCTGGAAATAGCAGTAAATCTATGTGTTGGTGACATTTCAGAAATCCCATCTTGGACTGTGACTTAGACTGTATATTGCATTATAAATACTGACTTGCTTTTAAATCCCATGTGTGTCTCTTATGTAGAAATCAGTTAGACAGTGAAGTCATTATTCAACTTAATTTGCAACATTTGTTACCCTTGCTGGATATGTATGTATTAGCTAGATTCACAACAAATGGCCTCTGGATTCTAAGAAATGTATTTTTTAAAGAATTACTTACATTTTGTACATTTTATATTTTTTCTTTCTTCTATGTTTAAATGTGTTTCATAAAAAATGTGATGGGATATGTAATCTGGAATTAAGATACTACATTTCAATTTAGGATCTGATTCTGTTCGAATGGGATCTTTTATTACATTACTGCTTTGGATTGATCTATATTATACATTTTGTTAGAAAAGTTATTTTTTCTATAAATTTATTATTAATCATGTGTTAACCTTCCCATTTCATCGTTTTGTGGTTTAAGCCTTTTTAATGTATTTTTTTTCTCTGCTTTTCTTTTTTGTTGATTTTCTATTTATAGATATGGGAGTGAAAATTCACATCATGTCAGAAATAATACAACTTTTGTCCTTTCCAATACATAATGTAGTGCCCTGTTGAGGTATCCAAGTTGATTATTTAGTGTAAAATGGAGAAACAAATATAAAATTTCAATTTTTCAAAGACAGAGGTTGAGCAAAGCTATTTCTGTGAACACTGTCTTGATATTGGTGATGTAACGGGGAGGCTGAGCTCTTTGGATATTTGTTTTGGATCACTTTCCTGAGAACATAAATGTGGAACATTCTTTTTTCCTTTGTAGCATATAGTGCTCTACTAATGAATATACCCAGCTTTTCTTTTTATCACCTTGTATTACTGTCGTAGGGCTACTACAACGAATTACCACAAAGTGAGCATCTTGAAATGGCAGGCATCTATTATATTATAATGGACTAAAAGTCCAAAATCAAGTTGTTGGCAGGGTTGATTCTTTCTGGAGGCTCTGATGGAAGATCTGTTGCATGCCTCTTTCCTTGCTTCTGCTGGCTGCTGGCAACCCTTGGTGTTCCTGGGATTATAGCTACGTAACTCCAATCTCTGCTCCCTCTTCACATGATCTTTTCCTCTGTGTCTCTGTGCTTCCTCTGCTCTATGAGAACACCCCCTTTGGATTTAGGTCACAACCTAAGTCAAAGATGATCTCATCTTGAGATTCTTACCTTAATTACATCTGCAAAGAATTTTTTCTAGATAAAGTCACTCAGTTTCCAGGTAGAAATATATTTTGGCCATAATTCAACTCATTATAATCTACCCTATGGCCTCCAAAAATTCACAGCTGTTTTTTGTGCCACAATACATTCACCCTATCTCAATATCCTTGTTAGCCTCTACCTATTATAACATGAACTCTACATCCAAAATCTTATCTAAATAAAAAGTCAAAAATTCCTACGTATCATCATCTAAATCATATATGGGTGACATTCTTGGTATTATCCTTCTTAGAGTAGAATTCTTCTCCATCTTT
Source organism: Cheirogaleus medius (assembly GCA_008086735.1). Lineage (NCBI taxonomy): Eukaryota > Metazoa > Chordata > Mammalia > Primates > Cheirogaleidae > Cheirogaleus > Cheirogaleus medius. The sequence goes on along the minus strand of VBSM01003199.1, from coordinate 4,353,124 downwards.
GGACCTGTGAAAACAAATAACAAGTTATCTGCTTACAAAATACAGGTTGGGCATAGAATAGACATTCCCATTCCAAAATGAGAAAAAACTAAAAACAAACAAGGTGGTCATTGGTCACATGCTTAAAGTATAAAACCGGCAGGAAAAATTTAATTAGATTTCAAGGCCTGGAAATAATTGTCTGTAGCTCAATGCTTTGCTCTATTGACCCTTTGTAGCCTTGCCAGCATCTATGTCACCCTCAGAGTAATTCTTCCTTTTTCTTCTAGAGTATTACACCTTTGCAGCTGAATAGTCCCATGATCTCATTGCCTGCCTGCCTGTAGAATTTCAGCAGTTCAACAGTCTTTTGTCATTGTGTCCTATTTCTGTCCCTTTTAGTCCAAGATGGCAGTGTTTTCTGCTGATATAACATTCTTAAAATCTTTGTTGGTCTCCTGTGTATGTGTCAAGGTCCTTGTTCTCAGCCAAGAGTTCTTTACTGGTCTTTCTGATTAAGCTTATCTTTATCCCTGGCTTTTGCTGAGTCACACTTATGGACTGTTCAACAAAATGTCATCAAGTCACATCCTTGACCTCTCTTCAGAGCACTTTCAGATCAGTGAATCTTCCACATGTTCTGACACCAGCTGGGTGCTCTACAATGCAATTCAATTCAATTTTGACACTAACTTTCTGGCATTAGTGCAGACCTCACAAGTTAAGGGTAAATAAAGCCCTTTAATTATGACACTAACTACTCAGAGTTAGCATCATATTTTACAAGTTAAAGGGCAAGGTGCTTGACAAGACTTCTCTTAAGTTAGATGCCAGCCACAAGAAGTGTCTCCAAGCTACCTGCATTTTTATCTGACTTGGCTACATCTCTGGGAGTTTCCACACAGGCCCTTCGGTTTCTTGGGCTTATAGCTGCATAACTCCAGTCTCTGTCTCTATCTCCACATGGCCTTCTCCTTGGTGTCTCTGTGTTTCTCCTGTTCTGTAAGGACACCTATTATTGTACTTAGGACCTACTCACAATCAAGGAAGATCTCACCTTAAGATACTTACTTTATATTAAGTAAATTACATCTGCAAAGACTCTTTACCAAATAATATTACATTTACAGGCTCTAGTGGATATATGCTTTAGAGGGCCACAATTCAATTTACTACACTCTCCTACTTTTCTCTCTTATTTTCTTTCATTCTCATTCTTGTTTTCTTTTTCACACAATTTTGTTGATACACTGAAATTATATCTTTTTTTAAGGCAGTGATTATTTAAGTCAAATTTTACTTATAACAGGTAGAGTCCAGATAGAGTCAGGCTAATATTTTTAAGGTTCATTTACTACCCTTCCTTTTGTTTAAACATTGATAATTTGAATTTTTCCCCTTAGGTCACCTCCTTAAGACATTAAAATTTTCATTGCTCTGGTTGTTACATTTATTAATATCTAATTTACACTGATCATCATTTTATAACTTTTTTCCACTGTACCTTAAATTAACCTTGTTCATAAATGCTTTAACCTATGCTATGTGTTCATATAGATAAAAATAGCTTCCATTATATAATGCTATTAAATTTCAATCACAATTGAATTCACTAATTGTTTATAGAACTCCTAATATGTACAAGGCCAAGTGCATATTGCTTGTCAGACTGTTATCCAGAGATCTGCTGATTTAAAAAAAATCGCTGAGAGAACTTGTTGAACCAGCAATTTACAGGCACAACTCCAGGCCTATGGTTTTGGCTCAGAGTAAATACTCTGGTAATAAAAGATGAAAAATAGGGGCTCTCTACTTTGTACTTCTATTGCATTTTGTATGCATGTATAATCACACTTAAAATCAAATAATACAATTCAGTATATCATGTTTTATTTAAAAGATTGTTGATAACAAGGACTTTATTGTGGTCATCTTTATAGCAAAAAGTTATTCCTGTGCCATTAGGTTTTGAGGACCCCATGGCATATGAATCTGGAGCTAGAATCAATACTGCTTCTTGTAACAGGATATGTATCAAGGGTCATAAGATGGTAAGTATAGTGTTCAAGATATTCTATAAACACATTTCTTGAGTTTGAGGCCTAATTCAATTATTATTTTTTACTGAATTGACAAATATATCCATCTTAGTAAAGAGAAATTATAAAGTATTTTCCTCTGAAAATTATGAGGAAAATATAGGTAATCTACATAAAGCAAAAGTCTTTATTAAATTTTAAATGAGATGCCAAATAATATATACAATCATTCATAAAGAAGCATACAACATAGTTATACGATGGACTTATTATTCCTGAATTTTTTTATATTATGAATGTGATGAAGGTGACATTTTCTAATAAGAACAATAACAACAAAACACCTAGGGTTACCATTAGTTTCTATGTACTGCATGCTAGGAACTATACTGGGTTTTATGCCCATTATTTCTTATCCTCACAGTACCCCCATAGAGAACAGGTTAAGAATTATAAAATTGCCCAAGGTTAAAGATAGTCAAGTAGTGGCGGTATTTGGATCCAAACTGTCTTTCTCCCAAGTACATGTCTCTTTCTAGTATGCCCCAAATTCTTCAATGTCCTTATAAGATGTTATAAGTCCCTTCGTCCTCTACCCGGAGACTTATTGGTTGATTTGCATATAAGTGACTTTCTATAGTATTAGAAGGATTAAATTTCCAAGAGTATTCCAGGAAGAAAGTTTGCAGATGTAGAAAATGCCATTACAGAAATAAGAACATGTTTCTGGGTTCCAAAGAGGAAATTTTCACCCCTGATTGGACATCTACTTTTGTTTAAAGAAGATGAGAAATACAAAGTCTGTTTGGAAACATGCCTGAATTTTTTGATGGTAGACGCATAATATGATCTTTTAAGTAACCCCATTGGGTGAGTTTGATGGTTTTATCATGTCCACTTTACATAAGGAAAAACTGAGGCTTTGGAGGGTTATACTTTTTGCTAAGCTACCACTATGATATGAATGTTTGTGTTCTCCCCAAAGTTTATATGTTGAAATCCTAACCCACAAGCAATGGTATTAGGAGGTAGGGGCTTTGTGAGGTTAAGTCATGAGCAGAGGGAGCCCTCATGAATGGAATTAGTGTCCTTGAAAAAGAGACCACAGAGGGCTTCCTTCCCTCGTTCACCATATAAAGACGTAGCAAGGAGCCACCATCTATGAACCAGGAAGTAGATCCTCACCTGACACCAGTGCTGTGATAAACGTTTATTGTTTATGAACCATCTAGTTTATGATATTTTGTTGCAGCAGCTCAAGCTAAAACAGCTAGGTAGCTAGTGCATATATAGTACAAGACACATGAGCTTTTGCTATTCTAACTTTTAATTTAGCCAGCCATCTTCCTTCTGTCACACATCATATTCTTCCTTTAGGCTGCATCTAATTTTAGATTTTGCCAAAGTTGAATGCACACAGTTAACCCATATATACTCATTTTCAAATTTTGTAGTATCATTTATAACGATATTGTGAAGAAGTTCAAGCAGAGTCTATTTTTGTTAATAAATCAAAATAATAAATGTCCTTTAAACATCAGCCTGGAATATGTTCATTCATTCTTTCAGAAAATATTTATTGAACATCCTTTTTAACTCAGACAATCCTTATACAAAAACAGACATATGTCTGGCCTTGATGAAGCTTAAACCATACTGGAGAAGACATACATTAATCAAATACCGTGTTTCCCCGAAAATAAGACCTATCCATAAAATAAGCCCTAGCAGGATTTCTAAGCATTTGCGCAATATAAGCCCTACCCCGAAAATAAGACCTAGTGATGAGCGTGGCTACACAGCGTATCCGCACAACCCATGCATTTCATCGCGGAGCAGTAAAGAAGACCAGCAGCCCTTCTCATCTGCCCCATGAGAACTCTATTGCTCGTCATGAGAGAGTAGGACCAATGGTTCTAAAGGAAATAGAGTCGCAAGAAATTCGGGATGGAATTTGGGGTTTGGAGAGTTATGATGACATTCCAGAAGAAGACGACTTAACTATATTTGAATAAATGTAGAGTGTTGTACCATACTTAAAAAAAAATAACACATCCCCTGAAAATAAGCCGTAGGGTGTCTTCTTGAGGAAAAATAAATATAAGACCCTGTCTTATTTTCGGGGAAACATGGTAATTACATAATTAAGTGAAAAATGCTTAACTGTAGAACGTGATAAAGGGAAGGGAAGGTACTTTTAGGACACATAATAGGAGGATCTGGACATGTTGGTAAGGCGAGGAAAGGCTTCTTCCAGGGAGAGGAACAAAGTGAGGCACCTCCTTCCAGGCAGAGGCAACAACATGAGAAACAGATTTTTCAGAAGTCACAAGTCAGTACTGGAGGCTGCAACAGGCTGGTGTGGCTGGAATGTAGCCCACGAGAAGAGGACCCTGACGCAACAATGAGACAAGAGAGGCACGTAACATCCAGACTTGTTCAGACTTTCTATTACATGTCATGCTCAACCTTGTCAGGCAAATCTGTCCTTATGTGTACAGAAAAGAGAAGACACCGGAGGGTGTTAAACAGAGAGTGATAGGAATAGATTTGAGTAATGGAAAGATTGCTGTACCTGTACTGGAGAAGCCAGATTAGAATAAGCACATGTTGATCTTGGAATTCAGGTCAGAAGGAAAGCAATTATAGCTTGAACAAGTGGAGGGGAACAAGTGAGAGTCATTCAGATGGAAAATCTACAAGCAACAGTGACAGATTATACATAGGGACTGAAATGAAGGGAGGGATTAAGGATGATGCCACAGCTCTGTCCTTCTTAAGATTAGTGGTGACATTTACTAGCATCATGAGAGAAAATGCAGATTTCAGGTGAAGATCAGCAATTTGGTTATGTTGGATATGAGTTTTAATTTTAAAAAATTCATTTAATTTCTCTAGTTGCATGTTAGACATTTAGGTCTAACTCAGAGTTTAATTTTACTTCCCTTTCATCTCTTATGAAAAATAATGGACAATGAGCACGGCCCTTTCTAACACTTGATAAAATGTTTTCTTACAGTATCATAGAAGAGAGAACTATGAAACTCCTTGTTGAAAACAATATGTTATCACTCAGTCTTCTTCTTCTTTTTTTTTTTTAAATCCACAATGCCTTAAATGCTTATGATTGCAAATAACCAAAAACTCAACTCTGACTTAAACAAAAAAAAATTTTGGCTTATATAAATGATTAGGGAAGAGATAGGGCAGGCTCTGGGTGTGATTTGGTTAGTCCCCAACTCAATTTTTCCAGGGTTTTCTTAACTCCCTTGGGTTTTGCCTTCAGACTCAGGCTGGTGTTCCTCACAGCAGAAAAGAGCTGCAGCAGTTCCAAACTCAACATCCACACATCATGCTGGCCAAATCAAGGGGAGGGCACCTCTATTACAAAATTTCTAAGATGAGACATGAGATTAACTTTGCTAGCCTTAGAACACACATGCCACTCCGGAAGCTCTGAATGGAATCAGCTTACCCAAAGCCAAACGAATCCCTAATATACCTTGGGGTTATTAAAAAGGTATAGCTACCTACACCTCTAACATGAGTGTTAGAGACACAATGAACAGCTCATGACAATCTTTCTTGGGCAGATAACCATCCATGCACACATTTCTTCAACACATGACTGACTTTTCCATTAGGCTTTTTATCAGCCTGGACTTTGATCACTTTCTCTTCAAAAGGAGTTTTAAAAAAAAGTCTCTTCCAGTTACACCATTTAGTTCTGATTTGGGGGCTCACTGGAGGACATGTTGTCCTCTTCATCAGGCCCATAGAGAGATCCTCACAGTCCAGCACCTGTGGGTAAATAAAAATGTATCTAGTCTGATATATAAACTCTAGTAAAAATGACCTCTTGGAGAAGGGACAGTCAGAAACAAGAAACCATGGTCACTTGTCCATAACACATAGAATATCAACTGGACAATAGTAACAAAGTCTCTCTGTCTTGTTGAAGTGAGTTCTTCAGTCCACTGGCTGAGCACATGTCTTGCTTTTCAAGAAGAACTTTCCTGCACATTTTTCTCTTCCCTGTGGTCACACGAACTGCCCTTTGGGAAGGTTTTCCTTTAAAGTAAGACATATTTAAAAAGGAGCCTATTTCCATGTGTTAAGAATTATTCAGGGGCCTGGACATAGTCTCATAGCTTGAAAAATCCTAAGCCACTGGGAGTCAGGCTTGAGATTTTATTGGCAATACATTGTCCTTAAATATTCATTAGGCTTCAGGTCTACTTTGGTTGCCATACAAAGACAGAAAGGGAATGTCGCCACACATACACACACCAAGAGGGTATGAAAAGATTTTTTATCTAATGGGGCTTTTGGGGGAGAGCACCGCAGGCCCCCCAAGCTCATCATTACACGGCTTAAATGAGCAAGGAGAGAAGCTGGGTTAGGGTGTTTATTGTGGTTAGGAGTTGCTGTGTGCTGTGGTGAGCCTTCTCACAGGTGGGCAAGCACTTGCATGGTTTAAATCTCCACTGGCTTCAAAAGCAGGGACAGCCAGGTTTTCTTATCAGCTTGCCCAGATGTGGGGCACAAGGGGAAGAGGGAGGGATAAGGCTTAAAAGATGTCAGCAGTCAAATATCAAAAAATGGAATCAGACTTTTTGTTTACAAGGTTTATATCCTCCTGTAATGATTTTCATGTCCTAGAGGTCATAGAATCTTATCTAGCCAATATTTGTGGCTAGTAATGGGCTTGAAGTTTCCTGTTCACTCTTAACAAGTGTTTATATCCTCATAACCTTCAACTTAAACGTCTCCTTGAGTAAATTGAACAAAGTAGGCCTGGGAAAGAAGGCAAAGGTAAACTGCCCTTTCAGCTCAGGATGTTTCCCAGCTTTTTCTCACACTGAAGTGATTATTCTCTTTAGCAAACACAGTTGTGTGGGAAGGCTTCGGGGATCGTGTTTTTCCTCTGTTGCCCTCTTAAAGCCACCAAGGTTTTAACTTTACTATTTCTGCCAGAACTAATGTTATAATTCGAGGTAGAAAAGTCTAACTCTTAAATCTTAAATCTTTCAAAATTTAAAGATTTTGAAAATCATCATCTCATATCCATAGATTGCAGGTCACAGGGAGAAAGGGCTCTAAGCGAAGCTGCAGATCTGCCTCTGCCTTCCTACAGAATAGTCTCAAAGCAACTTAATCCTATGATGAATGGACTTACAGAAGTTACTAAAAATAGCAATCGAGGAAACCCCATCCTCATTTTTACACCCATGTTTCCTAATGTGTGTCTTTTCTAAGCAAAAAAATCCAAGTCCAAATAAACTGTGATTTTTTTCTTTTTTTTTGACTTGATATATAATATTTGTACATAATTATGGGGTACATGTAATATTTTGTTACATACATATAATGTGTAATGATCAAGTCAGGGTATTTAGGGTTTCAATCACCTCGAATATTGAACACTGTTATGTGTTGGAAATATTTCAAGTCCTTTCTTCTAGCTGTTTAGAAATACATATTACCGTGTTAACTTTAGTCATCCTACTCTGCTACGGAACATTCAGACTTACTCCTTCTATCTAACTGTATGTTTGTACACATTAACCTCCCCCACTTCACCTTCACCCCCCTCACCCACACACCTTCTCCAGTCTCTGATATCCATCATTCTACTTCCTGTCTTCATGAGATCCACTTTTTAAACTCCCACTTATGATTTAGAAAATGTAATATTTGTCTTTCTTTGCCTTGCTGATTTCACTTAATGACCTGCAATTCCATCCATGCTGCTGAAAATTACAGAATTTCGTTCTTTTTATGGCTGTGTTGTATTCCATTGTGTATATATACATTTTTTTTATTGATTCAACCATTGATAGACACCTAGTTTGGTTTCATATATTTCCCATTGTGAATAGTGCTGCAATAAACATAGGAGTGTAAGTATTTCTTTGATATATTAATTTCCTTTCCTTTGAATTAATATCCAGTAGTGGGATTGCTGAATCATATGGTAGTTCTATATTTAGTTTTTTGAGAAATCTCCATACTGCTTTATATAAAAGCTATACTAATTTATATTCCTACCACCAGTGTATGAGTTCCTATTTTTCTACATCTTCAGCAGCATCAGTTATTTTTTGTCTTTTTAATAATATCCATTCTAACTGGGTAAGATGATAACTCATTGTGATTTTGATTTGCATTTCTCTGACTAGTGGTGCTTAACATTTTTTCATATACCTGTTGGCCATTTATATGTCTTCTTTTGAGATATGGGTACTCCTGCCTTTGCTCACTCTTTGATGGGATTATTTATTTATTGATTGATTGATTTTTACTCCTGAGTTGTTTGAGCTGGCAGATTCTGGATATCAGTCCCCTGTTGGATGAATATTTTGCAAATATTGTCTCCCATTCAACAGTCTTTCTCTTCACTCTGGTGATTGGTTCCTTTGTTGTATAGAAGCTTTGTAGTTTAATATAGTCCCATTTGTCTATTTTTTATTTTTGCTGTCTGTACTTTTGAGGTCTCAGCCATACAATCTTTGCCTAGTTCAATGGCTTAAAGTTTTCCCATGTTTTCTTCTAGTAATTTTATTGTTTCAGGTTTTATATTTAAGTAGTTAGTACATATTGAGTTGGCTTTTATATATGGTGAGAGATAGGGGTCCAGAGTTATTCTTCCACATATGGATATCCAGTTTTTCCAACAGCATTAACTGAAGAGGGTGTCTTTTCCCTAGTGTATGTTCTTAGGGACTTAGTCAAAAATCAGTTGGCTCTAAGTACATGGCTTTAATCCTGGGTTCTTTATTTTGTTCTTTTGGTCTTTTAGCCTTTCCCCATTCAGTATGATGTTAGCTATGGAATTTGTCATATATGGCCTTTATTATGTTGAAGTATATTTCTTCTATATCTAGTTTGTTGAGAATTTTTATCATTAAAGGATGTTGAATTTTATCAAATGCTTGTCTGCATGTATAATCATATGTTTTTTTCTCCTTTATTCTGCTGTTGCAATGCACCATGTTTATTTATTTGCATATGTTGAACCATTCTTGCATCCCTGGTATAAATCCCACTTAATCATGATATATTGTCTCTTTAATGTGCTGTTGGATTTGGTTTGCTAGCATTTTGGCATCTATATTCATCAGGGATATTGCCTTTAAGTTTTCTTTTTTGTTGTATCTTTGGTTTTGGTATCAGGATAAGGCTGATCTTGTAGAATAAGTCAGAATTTTCTTTTCTTCAATTTTTTGGAATAGTTTGAGGATAATTGGCCTTAGTTCTTCTTTATATGTTTGGTAGAATTTGGCTGTGAAGGCACTTGACCTGGGCATTTGGGTTTTGGGAGACATTTTGGGAGGATGTGGACCTCCGGGGTTCTCTCACTTACCCTTTTCCCTGTACTGAGGAGATCCTTTAGGCTCCCAAGCAACCCCAGCTTAGCTGGCTACCTTGCTTCCCTCTAATTCCATGCCTCAGGTATTTCCTGTCACTTCTCTGCTGAATTCCAGTGTCCTTTCTTGTATGTTCTATTTGAGGAATGACTAGCTATTTACAATTTTTAGTTCTTTCTGCAGAAGGCAAGTGTCAGATGCCACTAGGTAGCTATTTTGAACCTCCACCTCCGTGTTGTGATTTTTTTCTAATTTGGTCTTGAGGTCTTTCTCTTGAGAGTGGCCAGAAGCCAAGGTAGCCATTCTCTGAAAGATCCCTTATCATGGAAAATTAGTTTCAGGTGTGCATCAAGTGAGAGACGATGGGAAAGTAAAACTAACATGCATGAAACAGAAGAAAGGTATTAGTTAGAGCTCTCAGAGCAGTTAGGTGTGGCCAATGGAAGTCTAGAGGTGGCTGGGAACTCAAGCAGTGCAAGAGGATGTGTGGGACTGTGCCTTCATTAAGGCCCTTCTGGGCTTTCCTCTGGGGGCTGTGGATTAGCTGGAGGTAAGGGGGAAACTTATTTACATGACTCTAGTGTTGACTGTTAGGATTTCACATGACTCTAGTGTTGACTGTTAGGATTTTTTGTGGACAGCAGCTGTAGAATGTGTTGAGTTTGGGGTCAGCGAGATAAGGAGAATTTGTGGTTGTATCCTGAGCCACCACACAGGGAAGAGAAATTGTAGCTGGGCTGAAGACGACAGGATATCACTGGGTTTCAAACAACAAAATGGATGCTAAGGTAGCAATTATGTTAATCAAATCCATGACAAAACTTTAGACAGATCGCAAACTAACAAGTGTTTCGCCAGCGTAGAATAATCATCATCAGTTTCTCACCTGGGGTAGAGAATTCTGCACGCTTCTCCTCCGTAACTTAATTGAGGACAGTCTATTTATGGCACTCCATTCCCAGTATTAATAATGTAAAGCAGAGTGTTTTTGCTTTTAAGCACAGAAAACCTCATTCAAACTGAATTAAGCTATAAAGACAGTTCTGTTGTCTTAAATAATTGAAAAGGTTAATAAGTAGGACAGGCATCAGACATGTCAGGGCTCCAGCTCCTTTCCTTTGCTATTCTGTTGAGTCTCATCTGTCTAGTGTTGCTTTTTGCCCAGGCCCAGTACTGAGCAGGACCAGGCAGAAGTACTATGCTTTATACTGCCCAAAACAAAAGTGTTTCTCATTATTTTCCCTCAATATACCCATTCACTATTCTCAGATTCACTAAGATAGAAAGAGGTAAGTCACATGTCCATGTCAAATTGAAGATTGCAGCCGGCATGGCAGGATGCTCTGTTGGGATTAGCCCTGTCACCTGCTCCATTTCTGTAACCTGGGGTGGTTTCTACTACCTGAGAACCACATGAATTTCCAATAGAAATTATGAAGGCAGCCAATAGGTACCCAGTGCAGCAAGGTGCTCAACAGAAATATTCATCCCATAAGAAGACAGTACATTTTCTGAGTTAAAACAGTTAATTGATTGTCGTATTAAGTGGCTATTGTCTCGCTTTGTTTCCAGTATTTACACAGGTCCAACCCATGCTAGGTAATCCTGCCGCTTTGTTCCTGTTCTGAGGTGGCTTCCAGGGGGGTTGTGGGATTTTCCTTTATGCTTTTGGGTAAAAACATTCCATCTGCCTGGAGATAGACACAACTGTGCTAGGAAAATTGAGTGGATGACATTTAAAGTCCCTCCTGTCCATGCAGGGGCATGAGTATTTCCATCCAGATTATTCATTAATGTATGAAAAATTGCCTTCTGTGGTTTCTCCTGACAGCATTTCACATTCAATTGTAACCTTTTAATTCAGGCTGCTTTTCTTTTATCAAATAGATTCTTCTAAGGATTGTATAAAGCTTTCAATTTTATAAGGTTATGCATGTAAGAAGGATGTTTAAATAAAAATAGGAATGAACTTCTTTGAAAGTTTATGCTAAAGTTTGTCCTTCAGAAATGGAGTCTTTCTTCTTTTTAATGGTTTCCTTTAGTGCTGAAACTGGAATAATTAATTTGGTTAACTTTTCACTTCTAAATCAGAGCCAACTGAATAAAATATGTTTTGTTTTTTTTTTGTTCCAAACATGAAGCTTGTTTATATGTAGCTTTTTTCTGCTCCCTCATTTTGAGGTAATCTCTTTACCACCATATCCAAGGAAATTAGTGACTTCATTTTTGTTACTCCATACCTTCAGCTCAAAGTGACTCCCAGCTCTGTGTCCCACTACGTGTATACCATAACAAGAATTATAGGTCTACATTTTGAAAAAGAAAAATGTGTCCTGTGTTATTTCCCTTCTGGCCCTGCTAACAGGAGCAATCTAGTGAATCAACACAAGCTAAGGTATTCAGGGTTGAATCCTGCACAAGGGTGTCACCAAGAAGGCCACTTGAAGGGACATATTTTTATCATTAGCACAAAGGGGCCATATGCTCACACCAAGCTCTGCATACATAGATTCGCATCTGTCTGAAATGAAACACCTTTTTTAGTTGAAGAAATATACCATTTCCTAGAGTCTACTTGTACAAATTTTTAGAGTGTTATATCAATAAGGGATTTTATAGAAGCAATAAAAATTTACTCTGGTTAACTTATAGAACAGAAAAGACATTTATTGCAAGATATTGGGGTAGCTTAGAGAATTGTTAAACACTAAGACTTCAGAAAAATAGCACCAGTGCACCACTGCAGTTTCAGCATCAAGAAAAAGTGGACAGCAGAATTAGCCAAGAGCTGAGGTTGATTTTTTCTTTTGTCATAATTATAATTTCAAATTTTGGGGGGAGAGTATGATTGGCCCAGTTTGATCACATGTTCATCCTGCGGCCAAGAAGAGTGAGCAAGGGTCAGAGGAGGAGGATCGGAGAAGCAGGTCTGCTTGATTAAAAGTCTTACCAGGACTTGAGGAAAGAGAGAAGAGTTTTTTTGATAAAGGAAAGGGAACTCTGTTACCAAAAGAATGGGGAAGGGATGCTGAGTAGATAAGGATAATAAATGGCTGCTAGTGGCAGACATGAAGCATGTAGCACAGCATCTTCTTCAAGAGAGGGCACATTGCCCAGCTCTGAGGAATGGGTTGGCAGCCAGAATCCAGCTGTTAACACCTCCAGGTCTGCTTCAGCCTTTGAGTTGTAGTCACTTAGAAGTGGCCATGACAGTAGCAAGGGAGAGTTTTACCAAAGGGAAAGGCTTTAGGCACTACAGCTGGGCATCTACTGTGTGGAAGGGGACATGGCCAAAATTAAAATATACATAGATGTATTTAAAGTTGTAAGTTACCCGGCTTGATGACTAGGCATCTAGAATAGAAAGATTGGGAAATTAGAGACAAAGAGGTCTAGGGTAGCAACACAGGGATGAACACATGAGAGTAGGGACAAAGTGTGAAGATTTTTGCATCACATGTCAGTACCCAGCAGAAGTCACCTAGCAGAGGCACTGCCAACCAAGTACACTAGGGGTAGTAGGAAAAAATGTGGAATAGAGGTTATCCATTGAATACTTCTTGGTACTCTCTTAAAATTGTAACTGTGGATGAATAAGTGCAGGAAACTAGCCTGAGAAGAATATGATTACCAGGAACTAGATCCTTCAGGAATGAGGGTTTGGAACATACCATAAGATATTCTACCCACTGAGACTAGCAGAGGTGTCAGCTGAGAAAAATGGGAATTTGAATAGGAATAGAGGGAAAGAGATGAAGAAGTACAGTTGCAGCCCTGGGAAATAGAAAGTGGAAAAGAGAATGCAATTTTAGCCATTAACTTCCTTTTTTATATTTCTTCCCAGGAGTAGCTATTCCCCAAATGAATATGGATGAAGTAAATCTACAGGGTAAAAGGGATAGATGCGGCCAGCACAGAGAGCTGTAACTCAAATTCCCCTTCAAGGAAGGACTTGTTACCCACCTGTGGAAAGTGCAGGCAGGTCGCAGCTTCCTGCTGTTAACTCCTTCAGGTGCGACTCAGCTTTTGAGTTGAGGTCAGTCATGTGTTCCTGGTACTGGCCTCAGTCAATGACTGGGAAGACTGTGATGCAGAGTCTATAAATTTCTGCTCACTGCAAGACTACTCTAATGTTTGCTCCCTAGCCCCCACCGCGTCAGCAGAAATACTGTCATAGTTGCGTCACAGTCTCTGGACACCATCTGTCCAATCTCGTTCTTCCCTTTTGCTTTCACAGATGTGACTCCTCAATAAGCTTTTTACCTCCTAACTTCATCTTAGTGTCAGCTTCTGTGGGACCCAACTGACATACCACTAAAATCATTATGATGATGATGATTTTTAGTTTCCATGGGTAGTTCATGAGTCAGATAAGATAATTCTGAATAAGATAATTGTGACTCGAGAAATTGTTCTTCCTGTTAAGAGTGTCACACATCTTGTGCCTTGGCTTAGCTTGCAAACAACTTAACATTTCTCAAAAATGCTCCCTACCGTTTTTACAATTTCTAATGTATATGAGCATTATGTTCATGTTAAGTGTCCAGAGTATAAAGATTACATTACCTAGCTGCCCAATAAGAGCACAGGAAGACCAGGTTTGCCAACTGAGGCGGGCACTAGGGTCAATGCTCAAATATGTACTCTCATTTGCTTTTTCTCTGACCTTTTAAAAGAACTTCTTGAGAACATTTAAAATAACATTTCACATCTGAATAATAATTATGGTTGACTCTGAGTTATATCAGATGCAAAAAAAAAAAATCTTTGTGTAATGGGAAGAACTTAAGATTTTAGTCAGAAACCTCAAAACCCTGGGTTTTGTCTCCTACCCAGCATGTGATATTGGGAATATTACTTAACATCTCTGTTCCTTAGTTTTCTCATGTGTAAAATAGAAGAATTATAATACCTAGCTCAAGCTTTTCCTCTGAGGATGAGTGATATATGCAACTCAACCAGGGTTTCTGGAACATAGAACTCCATCACGAAATAATCATTTCCTGAAGTTACAGTAGGCAAGAAGGGGCCAGAGTCTAAAAATGGAAAGATGCTGTAATCTCTTTAATACTGAGCATGAGGCAGGCACTCGGTTATTAGCAATGTGTGTATGGTGTTATTTTTTTCAATCCACACAGTACTTTTGTGAGTTAACTATATAATATCCTTATTTTATAGCTAGAAAATATAGGTCCGTGAAAGGTGAAACAGCTTGCCTAATATAACATGGTTAATATGTAGTGAAGACAGGAAAGTTTTGGAATTAGAAACAAAGTTTCTAATAAACAACAAAGTTGTTAATACAAATTAGATGCCAAAGGTGAACGATAATACCAGTGCTAAGTGAAGGTGTGCTTTCTCATCTCTTCTCTACCCTGCCGTGTATGGTGAACCAATGCTTTCACTGTGAGTTTTCTATGAGAGATAGAAATGGAGCTTGCTTTTAAATGTGGGTATGAAGGTAATAAATTCAGGAGTTTACTACAAAATTTCATTGCTTTTAAAGGGATTCGGGGGTGGGAGGGTAGACCCACATCTTAGGGATGTGGTGAGCATTGTGGAGGGGAAGGGCATACCTTTAACCCTTCCTAGGGAGAGGTAAAGATATAAAATGTAACCAAAATGTCAAAAAAACCCATTTATCGGGTGTCGGGCAGGTGGGAGGGGGGAGGAAAGGGTGGCAAGGGCAATATATGTAACCTTAACAATATGTGTACCCCCATAATATGACGAAATAAAAAAATATAAAAAAAATACATATAAAAGATCAAAATAGTGTGGACATATTAACAGTGGAGATCTTACTGGGTTCACTTTCATGATCAGATCTAATTTTTTGTCATTAGCAAACAGCCTATTAGAAGTGGTTGATGAGTGGATACTTAGCTCTGCGATGAAATACTTGCAGTGTCCAAATGTCCCAGTGAGATCGCCCCCTCTGCACATGGCTCACAGCTGTGACTTCTCCTTGGAAAGACCCTTTCTTGCTGATTTGCTTGACCAAGACATATTCATGCTTCAACATTAGTGTCAACTTTTCTTAGAAATGTTCCTTGAACACTATTACACCCCCACATTCCAAACCACCATAGAATCACATGAACTGGACCCAATGCCTTTCTCAAAGCTTACTTTTGTTAGCATTTAATAAATTAAATACATTTTAATTTACTATGTTGTGTGAGGTCAGGGATGGTAGGAGCTCAACAGATGTGTATTAAAACATGTTTGGAGAGAATGGGAAAAGGACCCATTACCACTAAAACCCACTCAGACTGGCCGTCTGGACCATTGGATCCAATGATCTTGAACTGTAGTCCACAGTGCACACTGTGAGTGCCCGCCCAGATCTTTTCAGATCTGTTTTCCTTTTCTATGGGACCCTCCTCCAGTTGGCCGTTCTTGTGTTTCTAGAGGCCTGCACCTGTCCTCTCCAGTGACTGTTCAAGGGCTACTAAAGTCACTTTTCCCACACTGCCAGAGAGGGAAACAACCAAAAACAGAAGCGCCTGGCATGTTATGTCCCCATTCTCTCTCTCCAGTGTGGCTTTCAGTAGAGACAGATTGAAACCTGGAGTGGAGTGTGAAAGCCCGGATCCCGCCTAGATAGGACAAGATCATAGAGGATCAGGCTGAAGCCGAGACTTTCCTTTAAAATCATTCTGTTGTTTGGCTCTTTTCCTTCCTTGTCCTGTTCAGATGATCCTGTTGCTGGTTTCTCCAGGGAACACTTCAATAATGAAACATTTGCACATGAAAATGTGTATTGGGGTCTGTTTATGGGAAACATATCTTGGAGACATTAACTGGCCATTTAAAATTATTATTTATTTTATCACAAACAATTCTCACATAAAGACCCCAATAATACAGTAGGCTCACAGTGGAAAGCAACAGTGACTAGTCCTCCCTCCCCATTCTGTTCCCCTAGACACAATGGCTGTCACTTTGTCCCAGCTTAATCTTAAGATATTTTGTTTTGTATCACTACCCAATGTGCTGCTTTTACTTTATATATCAGACTTTGTGCCATTTACTTCCCAGGAGGAGAGATTAGGAAATAGCTCATATGTAATCTCCCCATGGAGAATCACCATGTCTCCCCTCCCCAAACAGTTGTGGTTTCATTTGTTTTGTTTTTTAACTCCTATTTCTATTTAGGTCACCTCTGCAACTTCAAGTATGATTCTTAGACTGCCATCTCGTCATTTCTTAAAAACTTTCAAAATTTCCATTCACATAATTTGCATTTCTTCAAGTGAAATCCCTCCTAGACTCTCTGTCTTCTGTTCCAGTTTGGACTCTCCAGGGCTGCTACCCAGCCGTCAGCACAGGACTTGCTTTTCCTGCTCTCTGGAATTTACATCTTCTTTTAATTACATGAATCTCTTATCTTACTAAAATATAGCCTCAAGTAATTTTTTAAGTGTGTATAAGAGGTAATTGTGAGTCTTTTCATAATGAAAATGTCTTTTATCCTGTCTTCTTACTTTATTGTAGCTTGCCAAAGTATTCTGTTCTAGGTTGAAAATTTTTTCCTCTCACAATTCTGAAGGTATTTTTTCAATGTCTTCTTACATTCATTTTTGCTAAGAAAAAGGTTAAGAACATTCTATTTGTCATACCTGCATAACTGAACAGTTTTGTTTCTATTTTGACAATTTTGGGGCCTTCAATTTATTCTTGTCACTCTGCAATTTAAAATCGAAACATCTAACTTTCTGATTTTATTTTCAAACCTCTTGCTTTTAATTTGAACATCCATGTATTCCTTCAGATGTGGGAAATTTTCTTAAATTATTTCTTTATTACTTTTCTACCATCATTTTTTTTTTCCTAGTCTCTTTGGAACTCCTCGACTGTTCCTTTTTGTTTCTTATCTCTTTCCTGATTTTCTGTGTTATCCTTTTGTTTTATCCTCTGGGATATTTCCTTACCTTACTCTTCTGTCATATCTATTGTTTGTTTTATTTTGACAGTGGTATTTTCATGTCTAGTTCTGTGATTTTTCTGTTTTGTAAGTAATATTCTGTTCTTATCTATACATTTTTATGAAGCTATTTTATGTTCTTTTTCTTTTATTCTGTTTAATTATCAGTTCTATTCATCTTATAAGGTTTTTTTTTATTTTTTAAAAAATCCAAAGGATTCTTCATTTTGGATTTATCTGTATGTGTGGAGCAATAGAAAGGCCAACTTGCTCACAGTTTGTAGACAGGCTGTTTACAGGTGGGCTCTGTCTTGTCGTGCCCCAGAGTGAAGCTGGCGGCTGTGCTGGGAGTGCCTCTAATGTCACATTAAGGGGGGCTCTCCTGGAAGGGCCTTTGTTCTCCAGACACTCATTATATGTCTATTGACATGAAAGAACATTTGGTCAAGAAACAGGTTTTGGCTACAAAGTGTTCTGTGTGCTCACATGGAGTGAACTATTCCCACTTTCTTGTGTACAATTAGGCCCATAATTTAAAGCTGAACACTCATTCTGGCCCATGTTGTAGCCAAGATTTGAGAATGTAAAGTGTCTCTGAAGCTCTGCTGCAGGTGGGCATCTGCTTTGACCGTTGCCCGTGTGCACATACCCAAGCACAAAGCTGCATCTCACAATAGAGTTTTTCATGCCCTTTCTATCTTCCCATAATTGTTGAAATTTCTTATCATTGGGTCACTCTTTTCCATTCTTTTTGTCAAGGGTTTATGCCAGTTTATAGATTCTTTTAAAAAAAATTAATGGAATAGCAGGAAGAGATTATATGGTGTTTTAATCTGCCTTCTTTTACTTCTAGAAATTTACAAGTTCTACCATTACTGCTATTACTACTATTGATTCTAGTTATGATACTACTATTAGCATGTAAGGGGATCTAATATTTGTTTATAGTATTGTTTTATTCAGTTCTGTCTGCTACAACAAAATACCATAGCCTGTGTGTCTTATAAAGAACAGAAATTTATTTCTCATAGTTCTGCAGACTGAGAAGTTCAAGATCAAGGCATCAGCAAATCTGGCATCTGGTGAGAGCTGGCTTCCTGGCTTGTAGGTGGCTGTCTTCTCCTTGTACCCTCATATAGCAGACAGAAGCTGACCCTCTTGTGACTCTGATAAGGACACCAATCCCACTCATGAAAACTCTGCCTTGTAACCTGCTCATCTCCCAAAGGCTCCACCTTGCAACATCATCACTTTAAAAGCAGAGTTTCAACATATGAACATTGGGGTAACACAAATATTCAGTCCATAATAAGTATCTTGTCTCAAAGTCTCTGTTATAAAATATGCATATTTTCTCATTGCATTTATCACCTGATCTTTATAGGTACTGCTGTCTCCAATAAATACAGGAAAAAGTGGAGATTCAGAGAAGTATCTGACAGAGCTTGAATTTGCAATCAAGTTTCCTTGACTACAAAAGCCATGCTCATTCTATTAAGTTAGACTAAGGCTTTTCTGTACTTCCCAGCAGGTAGTGTTTTAAGTTAGTTTGTTTGTTTGCAAATTTGTGGGGTATTAAATGACATCACTTGCAAAATAATTAAGAAGTTCTTTGATCCAGATTTTTTTCCTGATATTTATTATAGTTTTTCATATGGAAAAATTGTCTTTTATGTTTTTTCTTGGTATCAAATACCAATAAACTGGAAATATATTCTCCATAGAAATCTTGCACATCTGAAATACAAGATAAAATGCAATGAGGAACTACATTTAACTAACCTGAATGTTCTAAAGATTGATAAACAGAACCCTGAAAGATGTCAGACACAAAATCCTAAGACAATTTTATATATATTTT
The DNA here is from genome assembly GCA_008086735.1 of Cheirogaleus medius. Taxonomy (NCBI): domain Eukaryota; kingdom Metazoa; phylum Chordata; class Mammalia; order Primates; family Cheirogaleidae; genus Cheirogaleus; species Cheirogaleus medius. Next base: position 4,333,945 of record VBSM01003199.1, on the reverse strand, counting down.
TTCCTCATGCTGTAAGCCTTATCAGAACATCTATTAATAAGCATTTTAGCAAAATTTATTCTGAAAGTATTTTATGAATTTTTTCTAAACCATTGGCATTTATAATATCTAAATGTCTAATTATGGTAATATATTTCTTTTAGGTTAGGCTTTCTTACACTCACCCATCCTGGAGTGTTGTATGTACACATGTACAAGAAACCTTCCTTATCCATGGGGAATATATTCTCCATGCCTGAAACCGTGGATAATACTAAACCCTATATAAAATGTTTTTTCCTATACATGCATATCTATGACAATGTTTAATTTATAAATTGGGCACAGTAAGGGATTAATAAGAATAACTAATAATAAAATAGAACAATTATAACAATATGCAAGCATCACTGCTCTTGTGCTTTAGGGTCACCATTCAGTCAAGTAAGGGTTACTTGAACACAGTCACTGCAATAATGGGACAAGTCATCTGGTAACCTAGATGGCTACTAAGTGGCTAATGGGCAGGTAGCATCTATAGTTTGGACACACGGGACAAAGGTAGAGTTCATGTCGCAGGTGGGGTGAAGAGGGGTCAACATGATATTTTGTCACGCTACTCAGAACAATGTACAATTTAAAATTTACAAATTTTTTATTTCTAGAATTTTTTATTTAGTAGTTCTATACTGTGTTTGACTACAGGTAACTGAAACTACAGAAAGCAAAACCATGAATAAGGAGGGACAATTGTAGTTGTACTTCTGAGCATTGGGGAGCAAAGCAGGAGGACTATTTTTTTTTTTTTTTTTTTTT
>VBSM01003199.1:4311262-4332948 GCA_008086735.1 Cheirogaleus medius | reverse complement strand
CGGCCTCCCAGAGTGCTAGGATTACAGGCGTGAGCCACCGTGCCCGGCCTAGGAGGACTATTTTTATACTTCCTTTCATGGTCCGAGTTTATGACAAAGAAAAACAAAAATAACCCTTTAAAGGGCCATGTAAAATAATTTTGCTACTCAAATTTAAATTTTCCCTAATTTTCTTTTCACATCCTTAATTGTGACCTTGTGAAACTCTTTAATCTCTATGACTTTTTATAACCCTCATCTTCAAAATGAAAGAATTGGAATGGTTCAATAGTTAAATACTTCACTTTTTTCAAAGTATACCTCTTTGTTAAAAACGATATTATCCAGAAGTCCATAATTTAAAAACAAATCTGATAAAAGCAGAACTCCTCTGGTTAAGTAGGGTGGAAGGAGTCCAGGTCTTTGCTTTCAAGTCCTGCACATGGCAGCTTCAGAGAGACCTCACTTGAACCTTCGGGTGCTACGGAAAGCAGCTCAGTATGTAATGGCTCATTGTGCTTCAGTCTCTAAAGTTATGCAACATGATGAACACAGAACATGATGAGATCTTAAGAAAGGAGAAAATGGAAAAAATTACCTCCAATGGAAATAGAAAAGTATGAAAATACTTGCCAGTTCCCCAATTCTACATTTTATTTTTCTTTTGGAGCTTACTGTAATTTGCCTGTGCCTCTAATTGCTGTATGTTGCCATTTGTATAAGACTCTCTAGGACTGAGTGATTTATTGCATTTTTCCCATAATGACATGAATAACACTTAATTTTTATACTTTTATAAGCCCTTTTGTAGGAATAAGAACAAGGGCCAGAAGCTCAAAGATCAAAATGCTTGGTCCCCCAATAAGTCAAAGTCAAGATGTAGTTTATGACCAAACCTACTTAGTAATAGACTTTTTCTGTCCTCAGAAACCTCTCACCTGTGATTTCCTTTTGCAATGATTAATTGAGTCACCCAGGGGAACCGTAAACATACATTGCTTTATAAAGCAAGATGCTTCCTAAACTTTCTTGATTTTAGGGATTTTTCCTCTTTCTTATTTTAATTCTCTATATTATTTATGGTAATGCCTCATATTAAATGAGCTCAATCAGTTTCTGTCTTTGTTGGAAGAAGAGATGAGAGGGCATCATGATTGATAGAATTACTTTGTGTGGGATTTCTAATCTTTTTGCTTATACTTAAATCTGTTTTGAACTCAGCAATTTATATAATCATGAAAAAATATCGGGTGAGTGAATCCTACATGTTTGATACAGGCATTTATTTTTTTAAAGTAAAGTGGTGAAGAATGTATTATAACAGTTACAAAGCTGAACTCATTTGTTTTGTGGTACTTGTGGCCTGGACTATGATGATAGGTTAAGATAGGAATGGTGCTCATCTTTAAATTGTGGGCACTGTAAAAAATATAAAGCAATGAAGTTGTTTGAAATGTAGAAATTATTTTTAAAGTTCTCTTGTACTAAAATATTCTAAGTTTACAAGAGACATCTTGTAAAATAGTGTTCAGTTATGAAAAGTTGCATTTCATTGAGCATGAAAATACACATATTGATATGGCAGTTTGCTGGGTTGAGTCTTTTGGAATCAAAGATCAAAGGAGTCACAAATCTGTTAAATGAAAAATTCAATAAAGACTCAATATAAATCTGAATATATCTTGATACACTTCATAAGCTCTAAGTCTTTTTGGGATGTAAGAATTTTTCCAGTCTCTCAGAAATTCATGTTGCAGAAGGCAATTTTATCCAAATCATAAATCTCTACATCAACGTTTTAGAGTTCCCAATTATCTAAATATTCATTCCCCTAGAGATAATAATGTGCAGTTGGTAAATGTTCAAAAGAATCCAATTTTAAAAGTTGCATCTTGGAGGTGACAAAATACTATGTATAACATCTAATATCAATCATACCTTGATGCCAAAACAATGATGATTCAGAGCATTATGCACACTCCAGGATGAGCATCTCAAATCATACACCATAAAATGTATCATTATGGTTTGTATTTTTCATGAGAATATCAGCCATTCTCTAGGTCTATATTGTCATAATATGCTTGCCAAGAGCCACAAACTGAAACAGAAAATCCAGGGAAAGAAATAAGATTTTCTACGATTCTATTTTGTTATAAATTGCACACTAGAAATGAGAGGTTATTTTTTTCTTAGTCCCTAGGATGGTTTCTGAAAATGCAAATAAAATGTCAAGCTTTCTGCTCTCCCCTAGTATTTTACACCACTGTTTTCAGTACGAGAGAGAAATCCCTGCCACCAGAAACAACACTTGCTTGTACTGTTTTCACTTCCAGATACAGGTTATTAGAATGATCATAAGGAACCAAAGCTGGGTTTCTCCTAAGAGAGAATAACACAGGAGGAAAATCAGTCTCATCCTTCCTGTTAACAACTCATAGCCCTTGGAGGGGAGAGGGGGTGTTTGTTCCACAAGAGATCGTCTCCATTTCACTGTGGATCTCAAAGTTTCCAGAGAGATGAAAAGAAGTGCTTCCTAGAAAAATACCTAGAAGCCTGTCCTCATTCCTGGGAACCATGAAAAAACACTGTGTTAACAATTAGCTGCTTTAGGGCATTGTAATTCAGCTTATAGTTATTGGTTATTCATTATGTTCTGCAAATTTTGTTCTACATCTTTTAATTGTTGTCACTATTTTGTTCAAACAGCCTAACTCTAATCAACCTCTCTCTCCCTCTTACCTTGTTAAAGTGCTGTAAGCATTCAGAAGAAAAATAGATTGCTTACAGAGGGAAGAAACTTTATCTTTTCAAAAGATGATACAAAACCTCCTATTGTGTGCTGCTCTGCTAGTCAGTAAGGGTGCGAATAAGAACAAGATGTAACTTTTTCTCTGTAAGTGCTCAGTCTAGTTGAAATCAGGAAGATTTAAGGATGAGAAGGCATTTGAGCTGAATCTAGAAGGGTGGTATACTAGTTTCCTAGCGTTGCTGTAACAAAGTACCACAAACTCAGAGGCTTAAAGCCACAGAAATGTATCCTCTCACGGTTTATGCCAGAAGTCAGAAATCAAGGTGTTGGCAAAGTAGATTTCTTTCTGTGGGGATCAGAGGGAGAATTTGTCCTGCGTCTCTCTCCTAGCTTCTGGTAGTTGCTGACGATCCTTACTATTCCTTGGCTAGGAGCAGGGTAACTCTGATTTCTGTCTCCACTGATGTTTCTGTCACTACATCTCTTCCGCTCTTCTTATGAGAACACCAGTCAGTCATCTTGGATTCAGGATTACCCTATTTCAGCATGACCTCCTCTTAAATGATTACATCTGCCACAACCCTGTTTCCAAATAAGGATACATTGTGAGGTTCAGGGAAAGGCCTGGCTACTTGGGGGACACCTATCACCCCAGGACTGATGGATAGGATTTATATAACTGAAGATATAAAGGTTTTGATTTAACTCTCTTTTCAACAAGTATTTGAGTACCTCCCTTAGTCCAGTTATAATGATAAACTATGAAGATAAACAGCAAAGTTATGATCAGTATAATCAATGGAGAGGGAAAAAGAGAGAAGGGAAGGTATTTCCCCTAGATATCTGTGGTAAACAGATGCTTTTTCTTAATTTTTAAATTTGTTTGTATGTATTCATGAGGTACAAGTGCAATTTGTTACATTGAAGTATTGCATTGCAGTGAAGTCAGAGCCTTCAGTGCATCCGTTACCTTGTACCCACCAAGCAACCTCCCATCATCCAACCCCCATACCCCTACTCCTCCGAGTCCCCACTGTCCATCATTCTACACTCCACTTTGAGGTGTACACATTATTTACCTCCCCCTTAAAAGTGAGAACATGCAATATTTGTCTTTCTGTGTCTTTGTTGTTTCACTTAAGGTGATAGCCTCCGGTTCCATCCATGTTGCTGCAAAAGACATTATTCCATTCTTTTTATGGCTGAATAGTATTCCATCGTGCATTTACAACACTTTCTTTATCCAATCTTCCCTCAATGGACAATAAGGTTTATTCCATATCTTTGCTATTGTAAGTGCTGCAATAAACACACAAGTTCAGATATCATTATTATATACCTATTTCTTTCCCTTTGGGTAGATCCCCAGAAGTGGTATTGCTAGATCACATGGTAGTTCTGTTTTTAGTTCTTTGAAATATCTCCATACTGTTTTCCATAGAAGTTGCACTAACTTACATTCCCACCAACAGTGTATAATAGTTCCCTTTTCTCAGAATTCTTGCCAACATTTGTTATTTTTTGTCTTTTTAGTAGTAGCCATTCTGATAGGTATAAGATTATATCTCATTGTAATTTTAATTTTCATTTCCCTGATGATTAGTAATGTTGAACGTTTTTTTTTTCATATGCTTGTTGTCCATTCGTTTTGGGTTTTTTTTAAATGTCTATTCATATCCTTACCCTACTTTTTAATGGGGGTTATTTGAGTTTTCTTTTTTTGTTGTTGTTGTTCAGTTCCTTATAAATTCTGGAAATTAGTCACCTGTCAGATGTGTAGATTGCAAATATTTTCCCATATTATACAGGTTGTATGTCCACTCTTTGGTTATTTATTTTGCTGTGCAGAAGCTTTTCAGTTTAATTAAGTTCTTTTTGCTTAGTTTTGTTTTTGTTTCCTTGTTTTTGAAGTCTTAGTCATGAATTCCTTGCTGGAATAATAACCAGGAGAGTTTTACCTAGGTTTTCTTCTACTGTTTTTATAATGTCAGGTCTTACACTCAAGTCTTGAATCCATCTTGATTTGACTTTTTTGTGTATGGAGAGAGATAGGGATCCAGTTTCGATCTTCTGCATATAGTAACCCAATTTTCCCAGCACCAGGATGTCCTTCCCCCAGTGTATGTCCTTGTTGACTGTCAAAGATTAGTTGGCTGTAAGTATGTGGCTTTATTTCTGGATTCTTAATTCTGTTCCATTGACCTGTATATCTATTTTTATACTGGTACTATGCTGTTTTGTTTACTATAACCTTGTAGTATAATTTGAAGTCAGGTGATGTGATGCTTCCAGCTTTGTTTTTTCTTGCTCAGGATTGCTTTGGCGATTTGGGCTTGTTTTGGTTTCATATAGACTTTAGAATTGTTTTTTTTTTCTAATTATGCAAAAAATGTTGCTGGTATTTTGTTAGGGCTTGCATTGAACCAGTAGATTGCTTTAGGCAATATGCTCATGTTAACAATGTTAATTCTGATCCATGAGCATGGGACATTTTCCATTTGTTTGTGTCATTTATAATTTCTTTCCTCAGTGTTTTACAGTTTTCTTTGTAGAGATATGTCACCTCCTTGATTAAATATATTTCAAGGTTCCTTTGGGGTTTTTTTGCAGCTATTGTAAATGGAATTGACTTCTTGATTTATTTGTCTGGTAGATCATTATTGGTGTATAGAAAGTCTACTGATTTCTGTACATTGATTTTGTATGTTGAAACTTTACTGAATTTATTTATCAAATCTAAGAATTTTGTGGTGGACTCTTTAGGGGTTTCTAGATATAAGATCATAACATCTACGAACAGTGATAATTTACTTTTTATTTTCCAATCTGGATGCCTTTTATTTTTCTCTCTTTCCTGATTGCTCTGGCGAGGACTTCCAGTACTATGCTGAATAAAAGTGGTAAGCATCTTTGTCTTGTTCCAGGTCTTAGAGGGATTGCTTTCCAATTTTCCTTATTCACTATGAAGTAGACTGTGCTCATTATCATATATGGTCTTTATTATATTGAGATATGTTCTTTCTATGCCTAGTTTGTTGAGGATACTTACCACGAAGGTTAAATGACATGTGGACATCTTTTGAGATGATTATATGCTTCTTCTCCTTAATTCTGCTTATATGAGGTACCACATTTATTGAATTGCTTATGTTGAACCATCTTTGCATCTCTGGTATAAAACTCACTTGATCATCGTTTATTATCCATTTAATGTGCTGTTGTATTCAATTTGCTAGTATTTTGTTGAGGATTTTTGCATCTATATTCATCAGGGTTATTGGTCTATAGTTTTCTTTATTTGTTGTGTCCTTGTCTGGCTTGGGTATCAGTGTGATACTGACTTCACAGAATGAGCTAGGGTGAATTCCCTCCTCCTTTATTTTTTCAGTTTTAGGAGGATTAGTTTTAGTTTTTCTTTGTATGTTGGTAGAATATGGAAGTGAATCCATCTGGTCCTGGGATTTTCAGTTGTTTGGGGAAGATATTTTATTACTGATTCAATCTTGCTACTCATTAGTAGTCTTCTCAGGAGTTCTATATCTTCCTGGTTCAATCTTGGGAGGTAATACATTTCTAGGAATTTATCCATTTCCTCCAGGTTTTCTAGTTTCTGAGCATATAGTTGTTCATAATAATCTCTGATTTTGTATTTCTGTGGTATCAATTATAATGTTTGTCTTCTTTTTCATTTCTGATTTTATTTATTTGGATCTTCTCTCTTCTTTCCTTGGTCATTGTAGCTAGCGGTTTATCAATTTTGTTTGTCTTGTCAAAGAACCAATTTTTCATTGCATTAATTCTTTTTTTTTTTTCTTTTGGTTTCTTTTTCATTTAGTCCTGCTCTAATCTTTATTATTTCTTTTTCCTCTGCTAAGTTTGGGTTGAGCTTTTTCTTGTTTTACTAGTTCCTTGAAGTGTAATACTAGGTTATTAATTTGTGATCTTTATACTTTTTCTATGTAGGTATTTAATGTTATAACCTTCCTTTTTATCATTGCTTTTACTATATCCCATAGGTTTTGTTATGTTGTATTTTGATTCTCTTTTGTTTCAATTTTTTTTGTTTAATTTTCTTGTCAAATTTTGTTGACCCATGATCATTCAGAAGTATGTTGTTTAATTTCCATACACTAGTATAGTTTCTGAAGTTCTTCTTCATATTGATTTCTGTTAATAGCATTGTTCCACAGTGGTCAGAGAAGATACTTGATTGAGTTAGATGTTTTTAATTTAAGACTTGTGTTGTGGTCTATCTTGGAGAATGTTCCATATAGTGATGAAAAGAATGTATATTCTAGGGTTATTAGGTAGCATGTTCTGTAAATGTTTGTTACGTCTATTTGTTCTAAAGTCCAGTTTAAGTACAATTTTTCTTTGTTGATTTTCTGCCTAAATGATCTGTCTAGTGCTGAAAGTGGGTGTTGAAATTACTCACTATTATTGTCTTGCTGTCTATCTCTTTCTTTGGGTATAGTGATAATTGCTTTGCAAAGATGGGTGCTCTGATGTTGAGTCCACATATATTAGGATTGGCATATCCTCTTGCTGAATTGATTCCTTTATTATATAATTATCTTCCTGACCTATTTTTTGTTCTGGTTTTTGATTTAAAGTCGTTTCATCTGATGTAAATATAGCTACTCCTGCTTCCTTTTGGTTTCTCTTTGCATGGAGTATCCTTTTTCACCTCTTTAAGTTTATATGTGCCTTTATGGGTGAGGCAGGATTCTTGTAAAGAGCATATAGTTGGATTGAGTTTTATCATCCATTTTGCCAATCTATATCTTTTCAGTGGAGCATTTAACCCATTTATGTTCAAAGTTAATAGTGATATGTACGGCTTTTTTTCTGTCATGTTATTGGTTTTTGGTTGTTTTATAAATTATTTGTTCTTTTTTTCTTTTTCTCTTTCTTTTTGTCTTTGTGGTTTGATGAAATTCTCTCATGTTGACATATGATTCCTTTCTCTTCCCCTTTTGTGTGATTTTTATAAGACCTGTGAGTTTTATATTTTTATGTGTTTTTGTGATGGTGAATATTGATCTCTTGTTTCCATGTTTAAAACCCCTTTGGGCATTTCTTGTAGGGCTGATTTAGTGGTGACGGATTTCCTCATTGTTTGCTTGTCTGGGAAAGACTTTATTTCTCCTTCATTTATGAAGCTTATTCTGGCACAATATAAAATTCTTGGCTGACAGGTTTTTTTCTTTTTTCTTTCAACAATTTGGAAATGTCATCCCATTCTCTTTTGACCTACACAGTTTCTGAGAGGTTTGCTGTTAGTCTGATGGAATTTCCTTTATAGGTGACTAGACACTTTTCTCTTGTTAATTTTAAAATTCTATCACTTTGACCTTAGGCATTCTGATTATAATGTGCTCTTGTGAAGTCCTTATTACAATACATTTGCCTGGGGATAGCTGGGCCTCTTGAACCCGTGTATCTAACTCTCTTGCTAGACTCGGGAAGTTTTCATCAATTATTTTTTAAAATAAGTTTCCTAAACATTTTGATTTCTCTTACTCATTGGAAATACTGCTATTTCATAAGTTCAGTCATATTACATAGTCTCAGACATCTCAAAAGCTTTGTACATCCTTTCTTATTCTTTCTTATTTTTGTCTTATTGGATTATTTTAAAAGACATGTCTTCATGCTTCTTAGATTCTTTCTTCTGCTTGGTCTAGTCTATTCTTGAAGCTTTTGAATGTGTTTTGTACTTCCTTCAATGAATATTTCAGTCCAAGAATTTCTGTTTGTTTGTTTGTTAAGATATTTATCTCACTGATAAATTTCACACTCATATCTTGACTTAATTTTCTAATTTCTTTTTATTGGTTTTAAGATTCTCTTACATCTTGTTGAGCTTCCTTAAATCAATATTTTAAATTCTTTATCTGTCATTTTGAGGAATTCTTTTAGATTAGAATCTGTTGTTGGATAATTGTTTTGGTCCTTTGATGTTGTCATATTTCCTTGCTTTTTCATGTTTCCTGTGTCTTTCTGTTGATATCTGTGCATCTGGTATAGTTGCTTGTTCCAATTATTTGAAATTGTTTTCATACTGGAGAATATTTTCTTGGAGATGTATATATGCTGTTGGTTGCATAGGAGACTTTGGCTTTGATTTTGGGTGCCCGTAGTAGTGGGATCTTTGTATGGTTTCTTTGGCAATACACAGAGTCAGTGATATCTGTGATTTTCTCAGTGGATCAAGGTATGTATGGTTATTAGTTGAGGGTATAGTCAAGTTTTTCTGAAACTTGAACATTAGCTGAGCCAGTCTTTGGGACCCAGCAGTGGCAGCAGTGGGCCAAGTTTCCCTGTTTTTAGGCCTCAGTGCTGCTTGCACTGGTACCATTATTACTGGGTCCTAGAGGAACAATTTTTAGGCCTCCATGTGGCTTGCTCAGGAGCAGTGGGATGGGTGGTTGGGCAGATTTTCAGGACCCTTGGCAGCTGGTGTGATGTGGGTAACAGTAGTAGCGGTGGTGGAACAAACCTTGTACCTAACATAGGGAGCTGCCTAGGGCTTGTACAGAGACGTTTATCTAGAAAACACTCTCATAAAATCCCACAGGCATCTAAGTGTAGAGCAGCATCAGCTGGGCACCATTCTGAGAGGCTAGATACTGGTGATCTACAGATGTGGTAGCTACCACTGCACTGCTGTGAGGAGGAATAGGGGAGACTGGCCACTTCCATGCACCACTGGGAAGGTCCCCACCACCATGCTGTGGGATTGGGATGCCATTGAGACTGAGACGTAAGTAGGCCACACTAAATGCAGCTTCCTGCCCACCCTCCTTGTCTGGGAGGGGCCCCAGCCTCTCTGGTTTCAGGCCCAAGGTGTCATTTTGGGAGTTTAACACTTGGCTGCATCTCACCCTCAGGCTGAATTTGAGCTGACATGTCTGCAGCCACCATCCATCTGAGGAGACAGGGGAGCCCAAGCTGTCCTAAAACACCTAACACAATACTCACCACTCAGCTACAGCTGCTGCGAGACTGAGATGTGAGCGGACTATACTCTCCCATTTCTTGCCCACGCTGCTTGCCTGGGCGGGGCCACACCCCATCTGGGAGTAGGCCCGAGGTGTTATTTTGAAAGTTTAAGCTGAACTATGCCCCACTCTGGGCCACATTTGGAGTGACACAGCTACTGCCCCACCCAGTTGGGAAGGGAAAGGTGATACCAAGCTCTTCTAAGCACACTTAGGACAATGCCCTCTCTCCAGCTGTGGGAGAAGAAGACTAGCTCACTCGACCCACCGCAGCCACCAGCAACACTGACATGAACCACTTGGGTCCCTATGGGTGGTTTCACCACTGCCTTTGCCACCACTCACATCACACCAGTTACTCAGGGGCCTGAGAACCTGCAGACATACCCAGCCCACCACTGTCACTGCTAGCTTTGGAGCAAGCCACTGGGAGGCCCAAGAATCAGCCCTTTGGGACTCATTAGCACCACTACCAGCACCAGCTGCTGGGGCCTAAAAAGGGCCAGACTTGTCTCATTGCTGCCACTACTGCGGCCCAAAGACTGGCTCAGCTGGTGTCCAAGTCCTCAGCAAAACTTGGCCAGAGCCTCAACTAATAACTATATCTTAAGGCACTGAGGAAATCATAGATACTACTGACCCTGTGTACTGCTAAGAAATAATACAAAGGTCACAGTACCACAGGCACTCAAACTCAAAGCCAAAGTGTCCTATGCAGCCAACAACATGTGCACATTTTCAGGAAAAAATATTTATATCACTTATCACTCTGTCATATGATTTATTTAGTACTATTTTTCCTATATATGTTACTCCCAATGTAATGTAACCATGTTGAGTGCAGGGACTGTTTCTTTCCCTTTCACTTAATGGTAAACCAGCAAGTGGAAAGGCACCTGGAAGATAGTAGGAACATGAAAAACAATTGTTGACTAACTAACTAGTGTGCTTGTAATCAAGATGGGGGGAAATAAGGAGATTCAAGATATATTTCAAACATAAAATTGAAAGAGGTTGGTGATGTATGTTATATGAAGGCTCAGGAAGAGGAAGTTGTCAAGGAATGTTGTCAAGTCACAGAAATGGGGACAGTAGCAGCCCCTCAGGCACTGGCATGGATGATGAGGTCGGAGTTAGATGCTTAGGTCTGAGTTTCCTCTCTGAGTCTTTGTGTCCCTTTTTCCACATCTGAAGGTAGAGTGAATGGAGAGATAATCTTTAACATCCCTTCAGATGCTAAATTTTTGTTACTGAATTAGTGTTCATTTGTTTTAAGGAAAATGTTTTGTATTAAAATATTTTGACAATGGAGGTATGAGTACTTAGTTTAAAGCCACACATATTTTTGGTTCAGTAGTAAGCAAATAAAAAGACAGCCTCAGAGAACTAAATACCCTTAGATAGTGTAGTATTTTTGGGGGGGGAATAGGGGAGTTAAAATCATGCCTATATCATTGAAATTTTTACTTGACATATTTATAAAATATCAGACCTCTTTTCATAATAATTGTTCCCATAAAATTAAAATAATAATATATGATATAGTCATTACTTTTTCTTCTTTGAACCCTCTTCTTGAACCAGGAATAGTTAGTTAGATTATTTTTGTGGTTCTACAAACTACTATACCATTTAAATAACAAACTACTTTTCCATTATGTTTAGCCAACTTCTCTTGATTTCCTACAATATAAAATTATAAAAAAAGACAATATGCACTGTTAAGTTTTATGACATTTTCTTATCTTTCAGTCTTCTGTGTTTGCATATAGGTTGATTCTTTGTACAAAGGACAACCAATAAATATTATTTATAATGGTTATTTAGATTTTTTTTTCAGATAAAATTGTGTTTTTTAAAATATTATTTGTTTTCTTATAAGAGATAGCTGTTGAAGGACAGATTTTAAGGAAAAAGATAAAATGGATTACCACAAATGCCATGAATTCTAAAACATAGTTCTTAATTACAATGATTATTTTTCATATTTACAGCATAGTTTTCTTATAACTTTTTAAAACTTTCTTAAACTTTATAAATTGCCATTCTTTTGTTTTTTTGAGGACATGTAAATAAGTGCTTTATTATATCATTTAGAACTTCCAGTTTCTCACATAGGAAATTTCTATTCCAGAATTCACTTTCTTCTTGAAGAAATTTTTTATGGAGGAAATTCTTTCTAGGCTTATAATTCAACTCTCACCCTTGGATTTTCTTGTATTGAAATCATGACTTAATTATTATTTATTTCATCTCATGCCTTCTTATTTCTCAGATGTCTTTATTGGCATACTTCCTAAAATAATAGATATTTGCTTAACAATATTTACTTTTGCATTAATCAAATTTTCATTAATCAAATCATTACATTTGATTGACAGTTTGTAAAGCTATAGAAGTATAAATGATTCAATAGTATTTTTCTTTAAACTTTAAGTATAATACTCTACTGTCTTCCAATATCCAGAGGTGCAGATGAAAAGCTCAGACATAAAAATTCCTGTCTTATAGTAGAAAACATACATATATGTTTTAGTAGGGAAAATACAAACAATTCATATCTTTTAGTAGAGAGAATTTAAAAAATCAACTAACGAAAACATTCTGAAAGGATCTTCTCTTTATTATCAATGTTCTTAAATTATATAAATATATCTCTCGATATGTCTTGTACTATTCATCCTACTAGTCCTTAATAGGTCCTTTTATAATGAATATTTCCAGCTTTCTTCAGCTTGAGTATTTAGTTTGTTCATCCAATTATTTACTCATTGTTTCCTTTCTCTGTTTTCCTATCTGTGTATCTCCTACTGAATGGATATTAAAACATCTGAATTGATCTTTTTTGCTCTTAAATAATTTATCTTCTGTCTCTCTCTCTCTCTCTCTCTCACACACACACACACATACACACACACATACACACACACAGTTCTTTGCAAGATTTTCTCAAATTTGTCTCTACTATTTGTGGCTTTGATATCTATCTATTTAAATAATTTTAATAATGGCCTTTTAAAATTAAAAATACTTGTTTTATTACCTAACTGATCATTTTTCATAGCACCTAGATTTAGTTTCAAGGAGAGATCTTGGCTAATCTTGCTGAGGAGAATATATAAATTTGTATAATTTTGCTTCCAGGAGAAATAGTATTGCTCACCATATAATTCAGGTTCTCCACCAGTTAGCTGGACACTTGCTAGGACTCTTTTCATTTAATGTGAACTCACTTAATGAATCCATATCAATATGCTTGAGACTTTATGTATTTCCCCTCCAGTTTGTGAGTGGGACCATGAAATTAGTACTAGTCTGTGTAATTTTAGTGGAAGCAACATGTCATTTCTAAGCCAAGCATTTAATTGCTGGTCCTTGAGATTTATTTTTTCTTCTGCCATAATATCGAGCGATGTTTAAGATGGCGGTGTTGTCATTTGAAATTTTGGAGACGTTTATTCAGCATAATCTCCTCTATTCTGACTGATATAGTTAATTTGTTAATTTAGTCTTTCTTTTTTGTACTGTTGGTTTTCATTTTTATTTCTCTTAAATAACAGACTAGGTTATTAGTTAACAGAGTTTCTGTGAATTTACTTTCTTGCTCTGTAAACCTCTTTCCACAGCAGTCTTCCAGAATTGGAGAGTGGGTTCTGAGCTCCATATGAGTGGTTAGGACGTGTCCCTAGCAAGCTTTATCCTTGTGTGAGTGAGTGCTAAGCATTTAGCTATGAAAGGCCAACCCTCCATACCTCGATAAAGAACATCTTGCTCTGAGTTTCCCAGTCTCATTCTCTGGCCCCTGATATGTGTGAGCAAATAAGCCAATTTCTTTAGAGAGTAGTTTTCCAGGATTGTTCTACAGCTGAATGCCATGGTAACTTGTCACTCTATATTTTTAGAGTATAATGAGATAGGGGAAGTTTGGAGAAAATAACTCTCACACATTTCTCTAAATAACTTATTATTCTCATTATCATCTGAAAGTTCATATTTGCCAACTTTCAACTCAAAAACTCTGAAGATCAGCTGGAGGGGGGATGGTGATGTTTCCCACTGCGTATGCAGTATTTTTTAGTTGATGATTTTAGCTGTAATTGTCTCTCCTCTGGCTTGTCTGTCAGTATGATCCCTAATGATTTCGTTCTTATGTTTTTAAAGAAATCTGTCAGTATTGTCAGTCTACTGCTGTTGTCTGATGTCCCAAAACTCCTGTTCTAAGCACTCTTATTATTTTTTTTGTATTTCTTTACTATCACTTTAATAGACTTTTGGGAGGAAAATAAGATGTTCCCATCATCCTAAACCAGAAGACTGTGTGCATTTTATGAATGCTTCAACTTGCTATCAATTTGAAAAAAATGCAAGTGCAGATTCTGTTGTATTCTTGTGAAAAGAAACTTTGGAAAGCTAATGTATGTTTTTGTCAGTCTTGTTCTGAGGTTTTAAAACAGCTTCATATGATTTTATACTTTGAAAATTGCAGAAGGTAATTTTCAAATGGCCATTAATAAGTTTTTTTATTAACTCATAGTAATGTATATTGAAAAAGTAAAAGACTAGGCAGCCTGGTGAACATTAAGAAAAGCAGGATTAAGTAGCAGTTATATGTTATAGTCCTCATTCTCTCAACTGCTGACAAAGTACCACTGGGGAATTCACTTCTCAGTGATCTTAAGTCTTCCTGTCTGTAATTAGAATGAGGTTAGATGATTTCAGACTTTTTTTTAAGATCTGACATTTTATGATTCCATGATTCTAAGATGCTAATACATTCTAGTCAGTGTTATTCCAATAAGAAAAAAGGATTCCAATACAGTAGAAACTGAGACTGGTTCACACTTTCAACTGATTTTAAATCTTGAAAAAAAATTCTAGAGCTCTCACAGAAAGAGGATATTAGCACCTTCTGGCTTCAAACTACTTTTTCTCTGTTATAAATCTTTTAAAATAAGTTTTCTTTACATATTTTATTACATAAATTTCAAAGACTATGAAGATATAGAACAAAATAGGTGTAAGTTACTGAAGTGGATCAGTTGAATCTAGTCTTAAATTTAGTACGTTATCTTATTATTTATAATAGAATCTAAATAACATTAGATGTAGAATTCTCTCTGATCACTTATAACCACATTTGCCCCTATTGATTTCCACCTTGATCATGTCATCCTGCCGTGTTGCTAAAGCCACAGTGAAATGCTTGAAATTATCCATACTTGCTGGCTTCTCAAATGTAGCTGTGTTAAGTATGTACTTTCTCACTTTCTTAATCAAACCATTCCTTCAAGACATCTCCTTAAGAAATCTTCTACCCCCAACTCAACTCTACCATAAACTGGATAGGTACCCTTCCTTTGCATGCTTTACTACACAGTATTAGGTCTATAAAAGAACTTCATAAGAGTTAAAATTATGTTTGTACATCTTGCTTTCCTAGTACCTAGTTCAAAAACTAATCTATTGTTGGATTATTAATATATGTCTGTTGCATGGATGAAAGTTAAGATTTCTATCTACCCTCCCTACTCCTCCACCCTCCTCAGAGTATGAATCAATGTCTAAGATAAGGGGCCTTAAAAAAGATAAGTAGCTTTTCCCCCCCTCTTTTCTCCTCTATTTCTAGGTTCCCATATTACTCTATTACTTCTACTACTACTAATACTTACAAAAGCATAATTAATTTGTTAGTTGATAGTTAATTAAATCTTTATACATATTAGAATTAATCCTTGTGCTGCATCAGCGCCTTCTGGCTCCAAGAAAAGGTTTCCATTAACTTATTTATTTTAATACTCTTTGTATTTCTCTTCCAAGGTGTAATCTCTCACTGTTTATTTTTTACCAGCGTAACTGAGGAGTAATTGACATACAACAAATTGCACAGATACATCTGAAACCACCACCACAATCAAGATAATGAACTTAACAATCACTATCAAAAGTTAAAAAAAATTATATTCTGTATGTATGGAATATGTTAGTGACAGATATTGCTTCCATAGTAAGATATTATTAAAAAGAATCAGGTTAGGCCCTCTACATAGGCATTAACAATTAACCATCATGGCTCTGACGGTAGATTGCCTGGTGGCACTCAATAGCAGTGTGACATAAGCAAGTGATTTAATCTCTCAGAATCTGTTTCCTGAGCTGTAAAATATATATACTAATTGTACTTACCTTACAATTAGTATCCAATGAGATGTTGCATGTAAATCTTCACCATAGAAAACACATAGTGCCCCATAATGCACTTAATGATGCCCCCAAACATACTGAGTAATGGACGAAAGGAAAGAAAGAAAGTGGATCATTGGGTGGAAAACAAAGATCACCTCAGAACCAATCGCCACTCCCTAGAATCCTATCTGATCTGTGATGCAATGCATTTATTTGAACAGAGCTTCTTTTTGGTAACTAAAAGGTAAACTCTTAAGAGAGACATTATTTTACTTTCTTATATTTTAATTATTGTTATCATTGCTGACACATATTGGACCTACCTTCACTGTATGGCTTTCAACACTGTCTCTGATTCTTTTATTAAAAATGCTACAAGCAACGTAGATTTATAAATCTTTTTGCTCCAGAATTAACTCCTTGAGTAAAATATTTGCTGTCACTGATGTCATGTGAGAGAGTGCGTTATTTTGTGCCGAATTATAGATGGAAGACTTCCCTCTTCACTTTGATGTCTACTTTCTCTGGAGAACCATTTACGACTGTGATGTCTATGTGTTAGACAGCAGAGTGGTTTCCTTGAGTTATTTGTACCATTTTATTCTTCGAACATTTCTGTGGATGGTTTTCAGAGGACTGCATTTAATGATGCATAAAGCTCTGCGGGAGGAGGACGGAAGAGGGAGAAAGTAGTTTGATAAATAAAAAAAAAAAAAAATCGACGCTGACCTTCTTTAACTGTACTATTCACTATTTTCCATGGAGGTGTGGTAGATAGAAGTATGAAATGACCTCAGAGACACTATTTGGTTTGTGATGGCGGGTGAGAGCAGATGTGATAAGAAGGAAAAGCAAGAGTGATATCTGAAGGACCGGAAATTCAGGTAGGGCCTTTGCAGGGTAAGTTGAACCCAGGGAGAGCTAACAATAGAACGTTGCCTGTGGTGATTTCATGTACTAAACATAATAGATGCCAAATTATTAAATAGAAATATATTTAGGTGATGTCATTTTGCATAATTTTTCTTCCTTCAACATCTTTGTATTTTTGAAATTTTCTAAAATACTTTGTGTTACTTGTAAAGTCAGAAAAGAATAACAGTCATAGGTAACCTTTTTGCTTAAAAAAAACCTTAGAAACAATTTCATGCCCAATTTAAATTTAAAGTAAAACTATCCTTAATTCTACAGGAAAAAATAAATTAAATAACCTAGAGTTCAGAAAGAAGCCTTTTCTGATTTCGTTAACTATGAGGACTCATTAGAATACATTGTCATATAATTTCTAGTCTAGAAAGGGTATCGAGAGGTCACCTACTTCATTTCCTTATCATCACATAAGATTGCTCTTAAATTATCCAAAAAATATTAGAACCCATTTTATTTTACAACTTTTAAAATTTTGCCATGTCTTCCTTAGCTGGTGCATTTTTAGCACTTGATAATGTTTTGCTGACAGAATATATTAAATTCTGTATTTAATGGTAGCCTGGAAAAAATTATGAAAGAATGACTGATTTGTGAAACTAGAGAGTACCCTTAGCATTAAAATACAATTTCTTAACTGTTTTTATCTTCTTTGAAATCAAGTGAAATTACTACAGACTAAATGATTTCTATTTCCTTAAGAACAGTTTCTCTTCCATGATTGAAGTTTCTTTTTCTCCAGAGGCCCTTGCTTCCTACAAGAAGGGAAAAACCCATGAGGGAGGACCATCTTCCATGCATCAAGCACATGCCAGGCTCAGTACTAAGCTCTTGTGTTATGATTTTATTTGGTTCTCAAAATATTTCCTAACATACATGTTTTTTAATCCCATTCTACAAACTAAATACTCTGCAAAACACCAATTTGATCTTCAGCTTCCTTTGCATGAAATGTTTCCATAGTAACCTCTGGTCAAAGGAGAATTAAAAAGTGTTAACTCATCAGCCTGACATGCAAAATCTTTCCTCAGACACGTTGCAGCACTCACATATTAGAACTTTCCCGGTGGCCACTTCCACCTGCAGCATTCTTATTCTGAAAATGACAGAAATTACACATTTTTCAGTACTCGCTTAAATACAACCTCTCTTCTGTGGAGCCTTCACTAAATGTCTCCACCACTCTAAAAGTGTCTCCAGTTGGGTGATTCCCACCTGAATGTATAGTTGCAGTGTGTAGGCTGTAACATTGAACCTGAATTCATTTTTGAGAGCTGGAGCTATCAAATATATACTTGCAACTTTAGGGCCATATGCATATTTGATGCTTGATAGATGTCTGTTGAATAAATGATATAAAAGTAGCCCCTGAAAACTACTTTTAAATAAATGATAATGTTTGTTGAATAAATGACTTAAAAGTAGCCCTTGATGGTTCGGGACAGCCTGGTACTCACAGTCAGGCTTTGTTGTTTTCCTGACTGTTCCACAGAATACCAACAACATCAGACAAGGGCATTCAGTAACTCTGATGAATCAAGACAAACACATAATACTGCTTAAACCACAAAAATGGCCAAATATCTGTCTATGCTGGCTAATGTGCGTGATTAGTGTTACTTTTCAAATCACAGCTTTAGCTTCTCTTTGCTCTTCTTGCTTTCTAGGTAAAAATTATTAAGATCCTCAACATAGAATTATCCCATTTTCTGACACCTTTTCATCCAAACCCTACTTTGCTGACTCCTTCCCCAAATCATCTAACACAGGTGCAATTCCTGTTCTAAGTTCTTACTAGCACCTTCTTTTGAGATATTCCGTCATTCCCCATCGTTCGAGTACTTGCGTGTTCCTGGTGGTCTTTGTTTGAAGGGGGTTAAGAGAATGAATGAATGAATAAATGACAACTCTTCTTGGTATTAGACTGTAAGTTCTGTGTACTCAGGGATGGTATCTTCCTCTTTCACCTCTAACTTCTAGCTTAAAATAGTCACAAAATAAAAGTTGGAATAAATAGAATAGTCTTGACCCCTTTGCTTTGTTAACTCTTTCTGTTGAGATCAGTCTGTGGCAGATGCATCCCCTGTCCCTACCATTGTGTTGGAATATTTAATGCCCCTTTATAGTCCTGATGTTCATAAAAACTATAACAGCCAACCTATACAAGCTACTTCAAAAATCAATGTAGTATCCTTATTCTTATAAAAAGAAGAAAGTAATTTACAATAAAACAAGATTTAGTTAAATAAATAAATGCTTAGAATATCTACACAGAGGAGCCAGGAGCTTACACCAACTTACAAAATATAAGTTTGGATTCAAGAAATATAAGATTCAACTGAATATTATTATCATTTTTATTCGATATTTTAAAATAAAAGCCAAATAAATGTATTTATATGTACACATAGAATCATGTAAATGCAGTAGTTACAAAGGCACACTCTCATAGGTTTTTTGTAGTGGCAATTCAAATACCATGAGTGATGCTATAACCAGTCATATAATTTTCCAAGGTGAATAAAGCCTTTATTATATTTCTAAAAATAATGGACAGCTCCACCTTAACATTCACGACTATTGTAGTCCTGGAAATGTTAATGTATTTTAAATCCATGAAAAATATTTGTTGTATACTTGTACAACAAAGTTAGGTTCTAGGCTCTGATAGTTATACATTTTTTATAGGAACATCTGGTGGGACATTAATGTTTGTGTAAAATGTAGCATTTCATTTTCATACAGAAGAGTCATGCACATGGCAGATCGTTTAGAATCCCTGGAGCTTGCCCACTAGATGCTATAAATTGCCCCCAGTTTTGTTGACAATCAATATTGGCTCCATAAATTGCCAGAATACCCAACTATAGAGGCCTACAATTTCCAAAATACATTAACATATGGACTCTCATTCCTTCTGACCACAAAGGAGGTATGAGACCAATGATATGGGATGATGAGAAGTACACTGAATCTCTGTAGTCTTATTCCCCAACCCAATAACCCCAGACAGATTATAAGGGGTAAAAAACAACAGGCAAACCCAAATTGGGGAACAGGATATATGATACTGAGCAGTAGTCCTCAAAACTGTTGAGATCATATAAACCATGGAAACACTGAAAAACAGACACAGTAATGGAGGAGACTAAAGGAAACATTACAGGTAATGGACTATGGTTCTTAGGATGGAACCCCAGAACAGAAAAAAGAAATTGTTGGAAAAATTTGGTAAATTCCAGATTAAGCCTGGGATTTGGTTAATAGTAATGCATCAACGTTGTTTTCTTCATTTTGACATATGTTTATTGGCCACATTAGATGATAACATTATTAGAAATTGACACTGGCTGCTGAGTATATGGGACCTTACTCTTCTCTCTTTGTAACTGTCTCATAAACCTGAAATTATTCCAAAATAAAAGTTTATTTAAAAAAAAGTGGAGATTACACTTGACATAATCACTGCCCATGTGGCAAGCTGACTAAGTAAATATAAATACAAGTAAAGTTTGTAAAAGTCCTCAAAGCTATACAGGACAATCATGTAAAATATTAATGTGTTATGAAATATTTTTGAAAGTATACAGCATGACTATACACTTATAAAAATGAAATGTAACTGCACTGTATGAAAATTGACATTTGCATGCCATTAAAATAGCTTAGTGATGTAATCAGGTCAATGGAAAAAGTCAGAAAGACTATTTTGTTTACAATCCTTTGGGAGGGAAGAAAAAGCTGTTTAAGTGACTAAATATCTTGACTACTATCATATATATAAAATAGCTACTGTTTCTTTAGTCTAGTGCTATTGAATTTTTTTTTACCACTCTAAAGCCACAATTTGAGAATCTTTTTGTGAGTTTTACATCATAGCACCAGGTTGAAGCCAACTTTTAGCAGTAGAATTAATTATAGTATCAAAACTGTGTTTGACTTTTCAAAATATCAATCCTCTCAATGAATGTGAATGGCTGGAATTGTCCTTTGAAGAGACATAGACTGGCTTAGTGGATAAAAAATTATAAGCCAAGTATCTGCTGTCCCCAAGAAATTCATCTAAACCTCAAAGACTCTTTCAGACTCAAAGTCAGGGTTGGAAAACAAACTTTCAGGCAAATAGAAACCAAAAGAGAGCAAGGGAAGTGATTCTGATTTCAGACAGCATAAATTTTAAAATAGCAAAAGTAAAGAAAGACAAAGATGGTCACTAGGTCACTATATAATGGCAAAAGGAAAAATCCAACAAGAAGACTAAACAATTCTTAATATCTATGCACCCAACACAGGAACACCCAGATATAGAAAGCAAACACGGTATGAACTAAATAGTATGGTATATAGTAATGACATAGTAGCTGGGGATTTCAACACCCCCCTATCTGAATTAGATAGATCCTCCAAACAAAAAATAAGCAAAGAAATAATGGATTAAACAGAACTCTAGAACAAATGGATCTAACAGACATCTACAGAATATTCCACCCAAATATACATTCTTCTCATCAGCTCATACAACTTGCTCCAAAATCATCCACATCCTAGGCCACAAATCAGACCTCAAGAAATTTAAAAAAATAGAAATTGTACCATGTATCGTCTCAGACCATAGTGGTATAAAACTAGAGATCAATTCCAACAGAAACGTTCACCACTTCACAAAGTCATGAGATTTAAACAATCTATTACTGAATGACTGCTGGGTAACAGAAGGGATTCAGATGGAGATTAAAAAAATTCTTTGAACTAAATGATAATGGGGACACAAGCTATGAAAACCTGTAGGATACAGCAAAAGCATTCCTAAGAGGAAAACTAATAGCATTAAATGCTCACAT
>VBSM01003199.1:4282098-4300281 GCA_008086735.1 Cheirogaleus medius | reverse complement strand
GACTTTCCGAGCATGCAGTTAGGTCACCACCATCACTGAAACTATTCAGAGGGATTTCTGGCAGGAATGAGGGGTCATCGGCCTGTCCTGCTTCCTTGTTCCCCTCCACCTCCATGTCCCCGTCCTCCAGAAGGCCACCCACGGGGCTGGGCAGCTGCAGGGGGCTGAGCAGGGTGTGGGCCAGGGATGACCGTCGCCTCACTTTACCACCGTCGGCCTGGTCCATCACTGCCTTCGCGCTCTCCAGGCTCCGTTTCTTCTCCTTGTCCTGCAATCTTTGCTTTTGTCTTGCAAGGACTTGCTGAGTGTCCCTGTTGTCATCCAAACTGGCCAGGGTCCTCTTCTGAAGATCTCTGTCGTGCTGTGAAGTGACTGAGATGTGTTTTGTGCCCAGTACCTGGGGAAGTTCAGGAGGCTGGCTTTTCTCTCCTTCTTTAAGCAAGTCAACCATGTTCTGTAAGGAATATGTGCTCGTTCCATTTAGAGCTGCCAAGAAGAGGGTTTGCAGCCAAAGAGGACTATCCTCCGCCATGGACGATGGGGGGCCAGTGTCGGCCTTTGGCGTTGGCCCAGTCTTGGTTCGAGCTTTTGGGTCCACCTTACCGCAGGCTGAACCCCTTTTAGCCGGCTCTTCCCCTCGTCTTCCTGAGATGCCTCTCCTCACTAGAAAGGCCACCAGAGCAGTGCACACCAGGACCTTTCCTGAGAACCCCAGTGCTCCTGGCACTTGCCCCAGGCTTTTGAACATCACCATGAGAACAGCCCACAGCGGGTCCAGGACCAGCTGCAGAGACATTTCGGCTGTGGGCAGCAGGACCTTCGTGGCTCCTAAGGGCTCTGCTGCTCTGCCTCCACTTGCCAGTGTCCTGTGGCCACAACTGACCCCAGGAGGTCCTAAGGATTCTTCTGTTCCTAACACAAACAGTTGCCAAGCAACCAGGGCGGAACATCTGGTGGGGTGGGGGAGGGGAGGCCACCCATGATCTAGGAAGCCATGCCCCTCATTTTACTCTGCAGTAGAAAGTTATGTTACGTATGCAGTGCCTTTGGGGAAGTGACAGGAGCTCATGGCCCAGGGACCGGTCTCCTCTGAGGTCTTTCTCTTCTTGTCTTTTGTCAGTGCTGGCACACAGGGCCGTAAGAATGAAGGGCTTCCCCAAAGGTCTAAGCCAAGACACCTGGATTTCAAGTGTAAGCATTGGAGAGAAATCAACTGGAACAGGCTGGCTCTTATACTTCCAAGGATTTTTTGTGGGTCCAGTGTGTCCCGGTTCAATCCAAGTGTCCTGGATGGGCTGACAGAGCTCTGGTTGGACACAGTGATCCAGGCCCTTTCTCTCATGTTGTTCTTCCATCCTAAGCTTGTGCCAAATCTTCTTTATCCATTCATCAGTTGCTGGATATTGGTTGTTTGCACATCTTGGCTATTGTGAATAATGTAATGAAAATATTTATACCCGCATAATATCCTAAATTAAAAAAATTTTAAAAAGACTCCTGATGTTTACCCACCCCACTCCCTCTATCCTCCAGCCCCCCATCCCTCTATCTTATGGGCACCCTGTGAGTATTACTACCATGTGAGCACCTTAATGTTGATCAATTAGTATCATTTTGAATGGGCTCTATCAAACAGTCCCAAAATAACAAATGCTGGCATGGATGTGGAGAGATTAGAACACTCTTAGACTGCTGGTTGGACTTCAACTGTGGAAAGCAATTTGGAGATACCTCAAAGAGCTAAAAATAGAAATACAATTTGATCCAGGTATCCCACTACTAGGCATCTAGTCAACTCATTTGGTGCCGGTCAGGTAGGGGGAGTTGGGGGTGGAGGATAGAGGGGGTGTAGGGTAAATTCACAGCCAATGGAGACAGGGCACACTGTTTGGGGGAAGGACAGGCTGTAACCCCGGCTTGAGCGAGGCAAATGCATTTCATGTAACCAAAATATTTGTACCAGCATAATATCCTGAATTAAAAAAAAAATTTTAAAAGACCCCTAATGTTAACTCAGAATGTAAGTGTGTATAAAATATAGCAAGGAACTCTAGCCTATTTACACTTATATATTCTTTTATACATTTAAATATATTCAATGCAAAACTACTTATTTCAATCTATGTTCTAATTCAGTATACTGATTTCTTTTAATCTACTTAAAATGAAAAATTGAGTATCTTATGTTCTACAAATCAAAGAAAAAATGCTTCCTTTTATGAAAGTACAAATTGCTGTTGTCTGCAATTTTTTTTTTTCATTTTGCAAAACTCTTATTCCCTTCTCTCAAATATTGTCATTCAATAAGGACCAGAAACAATAATCCTCATTTATAATCATCTCTAATTTGGGATTATATTTCATGGCCCTTCTAATATGTATCAACAATGACACATGATTGATGTCTCCTGGGATTCATTAGTAGAACAATATCATCTCTTCTGTTCCAATTTTCAGAGGGGTCCTTTTTTTTCCAAGGCAAGGTTAACTCTATCTCAGTTTCCCTTCATGTGAAATTAAGGGTAGTGATAATTATAAAACACAGCCTTACCATTTAGCATTTGAGAAATGCAAGGAGAATGTCACATCAGAAAAGTAGAGATGCTTGAATGACAAGAATAATTTTAAATGCCTAGTTCTATGAAGATATGGAGATACTATGAAGAAATGTCCTTCAGGAAACTTATTTGGAAAACTTGTTTCCTTTTTTGCACACATATTTGTAAAGCATCGGTGGCTTACAAAGTATTTTTATATAAATTTTCTTACCTAATCTCATCTTCACGACCCTAAGAGATGCCAATTTCTCTGTAGTTACATTACAGAAGAATTTATTGTATGTGTTCTCTTAGAAGCAAAAGGTCTGTAGAAATGGTGCAATGGGACTATTAGAGGAGCTCTTAAAGACTCAGTGGACTGCTACTTTCCTAAAATAACAAAACACCATCTGTCAGATAGAATTTGTGTGAAGAGAGAATAATAACTTTTCATTTACTACATACACCAGGAGAGATGATAAATCTTCTTGAGGTCATGGATGTTTTTTGGAATAGTTTCAATTTAAATTTTATTTGTGAAGATAGCTGTCAGGAGGCACGTTGGAGGCAGTCAATGGTGTGTCATCATGGTGCCGGCTGTTCACGGCACACCGCAGAACAGAGAACACTGACTGTGTGAGACAGGAACACCGAGCCAGAAGGCAGAGACCAGAGGGACTAGGGTGTTGAGCCAATTTTCCAAAGGGCCAAATGTTAGGGATATTTTAGAGAAAAACATAAGGGAAAGAAATCAGGAGTGTGGATAGATTAAATTTATCTCACTCTTTGAATTCTATTCTGAAAGCATGGCACTAGCAACAGTGACAAGTACAAATTGTTGATTATTTGTCTTCAGGGACACAGTTCGACAACAAAGATATTGAATACATATTATGAGCAAGGTAATGGGCTAGATAATGGCAATATTCAGAGTCTGATAGGCTTTCTATCTTTGCGGTATTCACAGCATGGTGGGGAAGGCAGGCAACCAAAACAGGCAATTCCAAGAGAACTTATGATGTGTATGCATAGAATTATATGTGCTATGGGAGCATTTTATTTCCCTCAACATGGAGCTTTGGAGAATGTTTGCCAGAAGAGATGGTACCTGAACTGAATCTGAAGGACAAATACGATTAGGGAGGTGAATGAAGGTGAGGGATACTGTAGGCAGAGGCAATGCCACAGTGGAAGCTCCACTCCTCCTCCCTATCATCATCAATGCCAATATCTTAGAAACCATCATGAATATAATAATAGCATATATTTAGCACTTAATTAGCAAATGCTTTATAAACATCATTTTATTCAATCCCTCAGTGGTTGGGTTTGGATTTATTTAACTCTACACAGTCTGACTCAGAATGTGAATTCCAAATTACTGCACTATACTGCCCCCTGCATGTGTTCTGTGGTGGAAGAGGGATGAGGTTCAGGAGCATGGCTAGCAATTTGCTGTAAGGTAGAGTGTGGTGGGAGGTAGGCCTGGAGAAATAGGCCAGGTCACACTGAGCTAAAGAGCTTTAATTTTATAGGAAATGAGGAGGGAAGCATGATATATTTTAATTATTTAATAAAAAGGTAATACTGGCTTTCAATAACCATTACTTAAGCTGTTTTTTTTTTTTTAAGTTCAATACTATTTTATTTTGTTGCTTATATTACTACAGCTTTGGCCATTGGGAGCTCTTTCAGTTAATTCCTATGTCACTTTAACACACTCTCATCATTATGATGTTTTTGAGTATTTCCTTATTTTCTGGCACTATAAAATACTCCAAGGTTATCTTGTACATGTCCTGCCCTAGTCCAAGAATTAGCCATTTCATCAAGTAGTCCTGGTTCCTTTTATTGAAGAATGGCATTAGAAAGCAAGATGTGGGTGTGAGGTTTGCTCAGAGCTCCTGGGATCTCAATGCTTCTAGGTCTTCTCAGTTGAAATAACAAGGAAATATATGTGTGTCTTTGGTTTTGATATTAGGATAATGCTGCCTCATAGAATGAGTTAAGAAGTTTTTCTGCTTCTATTTTTTTTTTTGACAAATGATTGTGGAAGATTGGTATTATTTTATCCTTAAATATTTTGTAGAATTTATCAGTGTAGTCATTTGGGCATGGTTTCTTTCTTGGGGAGAGAGTAGGAGGAAAGGAGCAAAAACCTACCTAAATGTATACAATGAACACTATTTGAGAGATGGGCACACCTATAACAGAAACTCAAGCATTACAAAAGTGATCCAGGTAACCTAAAACATTTGTACCCACTTAATATTTTGAAATAATAAAGAGGAATTAATATAAAACACTCTCAGTAGGAAAATTGAATTGAACCCACACAGTCAATCACAAATTAAACAGACAAAAATAACTAAAAAGAGAGAATATTTCATGTTTTTAAATGTAAACCTAATTTACAATTTTAATATTTACTGGCTAAAAGAAAGCAGAAGAAAGGAGACAATAAAAATTAGAGCACAAATCAAAGAAATTGAAAACAGGAAAACAATCAAGAAAAATCAATGAAATCAAAACCTGGATCAATAAAATTGATAAACTTGTAGTAGAGAGGGAGAGAGAGAAAAGAAAACAGAGAGGGACCGAAAGAGGACATCAATTACCAATATTGGGGATGAAGGAGAGGTCATCAGCACTGACCTCATGGACATTAACTGATAATAAAGGAACACTGTGAATAACACTATGCCTATAAATTTGATATATTAGATGAAATGAATCAATTCCTTGAAAGACATGAAACTAACAAAACTCACAAATGAAGAAATAATCATAATAACCTTATATCTATTAAATAAACTGAATCAATAATTAATACTTTTCCAAGAAAGAAGCCATACTTAAAGCTGTGTTTATTCTAATATTTTATCTTCTGTGTAAAAAACAGCAACTTACTTTCATTTTACTAAATTTACCTGAGTGTTCTTTCTAAAATTTAAAACATTTTAAATGAGAAAATACATTAGCAATGACTGCCATTATAAGTCACTGAGTGCAGCAGAAATTCCTGGTTTATAGGATTGGTTGAAGAATCATCTGGATTAGTGTACACCTTGAATTATGACCATATTTCAAAGTAAGTATAATGCATAACTTTTAAACAGATTCAGGAATAAAACTAGTGCCATGAAGCTTTTTTTTACTAGAAATTATTTTAGGGATGAGATGTAGATGAGAAATTAAAATCTCATTATTTTCCCATTCTAGAGAAATAACTTTAATTTTTTAATTAGTTGTCTCATTTTGAACTGCTACTTGACATGGACTGGACCATGTTTATTTTTAGTGTAAAGAAGGGTAACCCCATAAGTTCTTACATAGCTATTGTCAAGTTTGTATTTATCCCAAACTGATTATAAACTAATCCCTGTGAACAATAATGTGACATACAACTGAACCTTATTATTGTGGATTCAGTATTTGTGAATTCACATAATTGCTAACATTTACTTGTAACCTCA
Source organism: Cheirogaleus medius (assembly GCA_008086735.1). Classification (NCBI taxonomy): domain Eukaryota; kingdom Metazoa; phylum Chordata; class Mammalia; order Primates; family Cheirogaleidae; genus Cheirogaleus; species Cheirogaleus medius. The sequence goes on along the minus strand of VBSM01003199.1, from coordinate 4,294,268 downwards.
AAATCAATATTTGTGGTACTATTATGATCATTCATGGACATTTTCAGAGTGGCGAAAATCTGAGTTGCCTAATACACACATGCTCAGCTGAGGTAGAACAAAGCAACACTTGGTCTTTTTGTTTCAGCTCTTATACTATAAACACATGTCCTGTTTGCAGTCTGATTAGTGCTAACTTTTTCACGTTTTTTTGTTTTCTCTTGATAATTTTTCTGATTAAAATGGCCGCAAGCGCAGTGCTGAAGTGCTATCTGGTGTTTCTAAGCACAAGTCTGTGATGTGCCTTATGGAGAAAACACATGAGTTGGATAAGCTTTGTTCTGCTATGAGTTATAGCACTCTTGGTTGTAAATCCAATGTTAATGACTCAACAGTACATATTCAAATGAAGTGTCTTTATGCAGAAGCGCACCCAAAACAAGTTTATGCATTGGTCCGTTGAAGAAAGTGCTGTGACCAGAAGCTCGTGGAAACCTGTATCTCCTATGGCAGCAGTTGTCTGGATTCACTGATTCAGTGTCACTGCTACTTTATAAAACATAACTACTATGAATCTGAGAATTGAAGATATTTAAACACACTCATTGTTTAATGATGAATGGGAGATGAGTAAGCGAAGACAGATGTCCTGGCGTGGGACAAACGCTCTCCATGGCAGCAGTGGGCGATGTCCCCACATGGGGATGATGGGAGACAGCTGACGCCACCACGCTTTGCTGATCTGCTTGCTTCACAGGCAGCTCCCAGTGACTTTCCGTGTGTGTTGGGACTTACAAACTTCATTTATTTTTATAGCACTGAAAAGAAGTAGCATAACTTGACAGTGGCAGAGAGGCTACTCAGCCTCTAGTCTCTCATTTGCAAGTAGAGAAATTGAGGCCTTTCAGAAATAGAGGGATGATTCGCTTATTAGAAAACTAAGTTTCCTTATTTTTAATCCATTTTTCTTTTTATTACCATATATCATCATTTCTCTTAAGGCATGTTAAACTTTCTCCATATGGTTTATCTGTGCTATAAATTTATTTACACACAATTTGTTTAATTTAGTGGAAAGAAAAATTTATGTCTAATTATGCATGTTCTGAATTAAACAGTTGGCCTAATCATTGACCTCTTAAATGAATGCTACTGTTTCTAGTGGATTTCAGGCCTGAAACTGCCAACAAATCAGTTAAACATCTCTTCTACTACATAAATAGCCCACATCATACATTGTATAGGTGGAAAAATCATTGTAAGCTTTGGAAATGATTTTTTTCATTTCATTGAGGATATGAACTATCATTAATTTATTAGGCTACTGAAGTAGACAAATGATGTGATTTTATTGTGACTATCTGAAAATCCTTTCTTTTCTCTTGACTGTCTTATTTATTATGTTTTCTCTGTTACTAAGAAGAGATTGTATTTCAGTATAAATGCAAAAGGATTTAGTGAAATCATAAAAATTATTAATATTATAATTTTGTGCATGTGTGTGTGTGAATCACATTTTGGTTCTTTATATTTTCTAGCATGTCCATTGCAAGATTTAGACCATTGATTCAGATCACCCCAATAAAATGTCTTTGCATAATTTGAGTTTTTACTTTTACTTATATTTTGACATTTTGCTTTTCATTATTTTTTCTTAAATCTACTTTCCTGGCTAAGCTTCATTCCCAATTTCTTGTACACATTTACATTTGGAAATTTTTTTTATAAAATCTGTGCATACAAATCAAGTATCAGGTTTAAACCATTATGCGGGCAAAGAGATGAGAGCGTCAGACTACAGATTTGTTTCATCTGCACCAGTATTTTTGTGTTAGTAATTAATTGTCGGTTATGAAATCAATTAGTAAATTGCTACCAGAAGTTTCAAATAACAACCAAAAAAATAGAATAAAAATAATAGAAATATGTATCATACATAATAAGGGTCAATACTGTTTCAGGAAACATTTGGTTTAACTCTGTATATGAGTGTATGCATGTACTGGACCACAATGTAAGAGATATTTCTTCCTATGGATCATTGTTTCTATTTGTGTTCAGTCAGGAAACAGTAATCATACAAGTTATTTTAGATGCAGAATTTAATAAAAGAATTGTTTATCAGATATTCAGGAAGTGAAAAGGCAAAAACAAGAAGGAGAGAGTGTTTAGCTGGAGCTGGAGCTGCTGAGCTCACAGAAGGAGCCTCATGGTGCTGCTGTCTCTGAGAGGGCACACGATGCTGGGTCTGCAAGGGCTGGGAAGACTGCCTCCTGGAATCAGCTGTGGCTGCTTCACCACCTGCTTGGGTGTTTGAGTGACACGTGATGGGGAACAAGAAGCCAAAAACAAGGAAGAGGAAGAACATGGCAAAGAGCTTTCCAGTCACCCTCTCGTACATCCTCTTTACAGACTCCAACAGGGAATCAGGTGGCAAAAGACAAATGTGGTTCACAGGGTCTCAGTCCCTAACCACACAAAGCACACTAGACCGGTGAAGTTAAAGTTAAGGGACAATAGCTTAATAATGGAATGACTGGTCAAAAAGCCCTGTCAGAATATTTAGAAAATTGACTCTTCCCTTCTACAGGATACAAGGCCAAGTCCACATGCTATGCCAATTAAAATAATTCCACTGCTCCTCTATTTTGAAGCAACTGCTTCAATTACATATACCTAGTAAAGCATATAATAGGCCACAAATAACTTGTCATGTTTTCTCGTAATTGTAGATATCCTCAATTTCTTACTTTTAACTGAGGGATGTTATTTTCTGAAAGATATGCTTTGATCAGAATGAGAAAGCAGAGTCAAAACTGGAGTTTACATTTTCAAAACAAATAATAACAAAAAAAACCCCAAACTATAACTCTGTAGAATTTGGAATCTGAAAAGAAAACATAAAGTTTATAGATATTATGCTGCAAGTCAGGCAAAATGAAGAAGCTGAGTGTGGGGACAAATATAAAAGCTAGTGATCAAAATATACCTGGGTTGCAGTATCTGAACTGGGATATGAACAGGGATATGAAAAAATACTTAAATGAGTGTAGCAATCGAGGAGTGAAATGGACAAGGCATTGTAGGAATTCTCTGAGATTAGATTTCAGAATCTAATTTATGCAGATGGCAATTTACCCATTAAATACTTCCTGTAACTAATTCTTTTCGGCATTAGGTGAGTGAACTGCATAATTGGTTTGTGAAGCAGTATTCTTTTCCATTTCATTAACAAGTCTATTTTTCCCTACTCTCCTATTAAATGAGATAATTTCAAGGTATATATTAGATGAATGCTCATCAAGTACAGAGTTTGAGGCAGTCAATATTTCTTTTCGTAGGTCCATTCCATAAATGAATATTTCTCCAAGATATAAGATCACATTTATGATAATAGTGAACAGACCCCATGCAAATGCTATGTAGTGTCTTAAAGAAGTAGTTGATTAAAATGGTGGATAAAATCATCGAAAGTCCTTTGAAAGCAGGAGCAATTCTTTGGAATATTATCAGTTAGAGATCCTTGGCCAGTTGGTGAGTGATCTGGGTTCAGCCTGCCAGTGTAAAATTTGAAAATCAGTTTTCAATTATGAGTATGATGGTTGGAATTGCCATGGGGAGGGAAAAAAAGCCTGAGAAAATGCATGTTTTGTGTGAATGTTCAGATGGAGTAGTTTAAGCTCAATTGAATGGCAGATAGAAGGGTCATACACTTTTCCACTGAGTCACACCTTGTGCTCAGAAACTAGAGGTTCCTTCTCTCAAATTGACCAAGTAAGGCACTTGGAAGAAAAATGGATTGTTTGTGAAAATATACACGTTTCAGCTTGAGACCTTGTAAGCAGCCTAGGGAATACTGGTAAGTTCAACAAGTCTGGCAACAATGGTATTTTAGTACCATGGTGAGGCCCCTTTGTTAAATTAGAAACCTGCGTTTGAAGAGGGTGTTTGCTGCCATCAAGACAAGCCCTTCAGAAAATTCATGAAATAGCATAGGAGTCAATTCTAGGATTGTCAATGTTATTTCAATGTTATCCTTCTGATAGGCCTTCTGATTTCCCTGGACAATTTTTGGCATAAGAGCAGGTTATATATGTTAATAACACTTTCTATATTGTGGCAGACATTGTCAAAGAGAAACAAAGCCCGACATTAGTTAAAGCAGTGAAAACAGATTTTATTTAGGAACTACTGACAAGAGAAAGAGCTGAGGTCCATTCTCATTTGCACAGAGGCGATGGTGTATTTTCAAGGAAGAATGAGGGAGTAGGGAGGCGGAGTGAGCAGGAGCTCAAGTGGTGCCAGGGAAGTGAAAAATCATAAAGGTTGGTCGGTGTAGATGCAATTAGTTTAGCTGCCTCTGTTAACTGGCAATAATCAAAGTTAAGATTCTGTCCTCCAGAGACTGAGGTCCCATCCTTCCTGATGATTCCATTTCAAAGGACTGGCTTTCAGGTCCTTGAGAAAGGCACTCCTGAATTGTAGGAGATGCATATATATCTCAAAGGGACAGAAAAGGATTGACAGTTTCAACCCCTTTTCGGCAAATGCTCTATGTAAGTCAGGTCAGGTGCCTGTTGGTCAGGTGTTGGCTAGAACAAACAGTAAATTCTTTTGACAGCACTGAGCTTTTCCAGACAAGAACTCAAAAGGGGGCTGAGTGGTCACAGAGACATAGTAATATGGCCTTAGGCTGCTAGAAGCCCTGCTAGAGTCTGGTCAAGTCTTTCAGTGCAGAGATTTGGATGAAGCCATTAGGAGCTGAGAGTTCTGCAGTTTCTCAGCCCAGAGTCACTTTACATCCTTCAAGTGAAGTAAAAGTTTCTTGGAGGACCCAGAATCTGGCTTATCTAGTTTTGTTCCCAAACTGGGCATTGTAAATATATTTATGTAAGTATTCTGTGTATTGGATCATCTGAATTGAAGCTTTCACTGGGTGTGGGCACAGAGAACCACAGGTGGTAAGGTATAGGACATGGAATTTTCTTTAAGTGGAAAATTCAGTTCTTCATCTTTATCAGGAGCCATTTTTCTTGCCTGGTTGCATGTTTTATACAATTATATCCTGTAGGAGAGAAATTTGGTTTTCAGGATCTTTCTACTAGATCTTGAAATCTTAGAAATATATGCCCAGTGTGATAGATGATACCCAAGAAATTACAGTAACAATTATAAGGAGACAAAGAGATGGGTTAATTATCAGAGACTGTCTATATATTTTGTCTAGAGTCCCTGCACCTTCCTTAGAGTAATTTGGCTTCTTATCTACTGATTAAGGGTGATATTTAAAATTTCTAGAGATGCTAGAATCTAGCAAGATATATTACACAGCTTGAACAACTGTTTTTCTCTAGTTATCCACAAAATTTAGTTTGAAGTGAACATGACATTTAAAAAATGAACATCTTTGTCAAGCTACTCTATATTTACATCAGAAAAAAAACCTTTTTTTTTTCCTTCTTTTCCTATTTTTGGTCCTAAATGTTAGTAATTTGCTTTAGAAGTTTCTAGAAAAGTGACAGGTATATCTAAGATACAGACATCCAATTTGTTTTTCCCATTCTATAGAGGTACCAAAGGTGAACTTCCCTGGTTATTTAAAATTTTTGTTTTACAGAAAACCAGTAAACCCAGCAGTCATGTGAGGCATACTTTTTCCAGTGTGCCTCTTTTTTATGCTTCCTAGTACTTTGAGCCTTCTGTCATAGTGCTTACCACAGTGAATTCTATTAATAAATATACTAATCTGTCTTCCTCCCTAAACTGTAAGCAACTTGAAGGCACAAGCTAATCATCTATCTGTAGCACCCAGAATAGTGCCTGTTATGAATAGCTGCTTCATTAATCAAACCACACTTGTTTAAGTAATTAAGTTAATGGAAGTGTGTTGGAACCACACTGGGCCAATAGTAAAACAGCCTTTGAATTGAATGTCCTGATTGAGTACAAGGAATGGATAGACTTCCACTTCTCCCTATCTAAGCCTGTGTCATTCATTCCTTCCTGGGACCATCTATGAGGATTGGCTTGCAGGATGCTAGGTCTATGCAAAAGCCAAAAAATGATGTGATTGTGAACAGAATCTCAGCCCAGATGAGGCAGATGTCTCTGTTGCCTGGCCATGTCATATATTTTTCAGTCCTTCAAATAGCTCACCCAAAATACTACAAGAAATCCTCCTAATGACCTTTAAATGATTTTTTTTGTCCTTCACCAAGACCATTGCTCTATTATGTACATCTGATAAAACAATAGAGTACTACTTTGTGACTATTAAACAATTTCTCTTCTTATTTTTGTTTGTAAGTATGGCTGGAATTGGTCCATAAACTATGCTATCAACTTACTCCCAACAACCTACTAAAATCTAAGGGTTAATATGTATGTATAAGGGAAGGGGTAGGGAAGGTTGATAAATGTAAGAAGGAAAAAGTTATTGTAGAAGTTTTCCATCTTCAAAGCATTAAATTTCTACTGTAAAGTGTCAACAGGAGGTTTATAAGTTTTACTAGGTTAGCAGGCATATTTTGTGGATAGTATTTTCAATAAAAGTAGTGTTCTCAGTCCAAAGGATTCCCCTCAAAATCATCCATTTCTTCCAGATAAAGTTTGGTCTGGAAAGGACACAGAATATAGCTATAAATCAAAACAAGCAAGTTTTATGTTGCTCAACGGGACTAAGGATCAGCATATATCTGAGATATCTTGGAAAGTAAGTTTCAACCCTCCTATGGAAGCCAGAGTTAAGGCACGTCTAGCAGATTCTGCTTCTAATATAACTCTTCTAAAATGTTAAGCACCTTACAGTGACTGGCAGCTTTGCCTTTTTATTGTTTCAAGAGATGACACTGAATGACTTTTCAAAATCTGTGTGGCCTTCAAAGACCCAGCTCCATTGCTGTCTCCTTCATGAACCCTTCCCTGGCAGTTCGGAGTTTCTATTGCTGCTGCAGGTCAAGCCTGTGTGATCCTTTCACGTGTTAGTGCTGATTGAATGTGACATTGCACACAAGCTGGCTTTAGAACTTGTGCAGTTCATGATTATTTTTATTAATAGAATACATGCAATCAATTCTTCAATAAATTGTAAGCTTGTACTTCTCAATGTCTGCTCCTTGAAAACTTCTGCAAAGGATGTTAATAAGTGTTTCATAGGAGTGAAAAAAAAACTCTGTAAGTTTAATAGATTTTTTATTGTAAGCTTTCTCAGATTCTTTAATATGCTACTGAGCCTTTTGAATACATAAAATGGGAGACTGATAAATCTAGATATAGATCTATCTATCTACCTATCTACCTACCTACGTACTATCTAATTCAAAAACATCTTTGGCTACATATACTTTTAAAAATTTATTTTGGAGAGACTTTTTCCATGGAGTATATTTGATAAGTGCTGAGGACGCTTTAAGGACAGTGAGCACATTTTTGGCCATTTCACTCACTGTAAATTAGGTTCTCAATTAAGTTTCAAGTAAATTAGGGAACTAAAGAGAGTGAGATAGCATTTACTGAGCCCTGAATATGTACAATGTACTATGCTGAAGACTGTATATATGTTGGCCTAATATATAAAATATCCCTGTAGCATCTTTGGTATTTATCCCATTATATAGTTGAGGAAACTAAATACAAAGTGTAATTTTCCCAAGGTCAAACAACTGGGAATTGTCAAAGTTTGGATATAATCTCAGCTTGGGTTACATTATAGTTTATGAAATGCCCAGTAAACCCACTCCCTAACTTATTTCTATTGTTATGTATATCCCACAAATAACCAGGTAGAACTTCAGGTGATTTTTCCTTGTGCTTTATATATTTCATGTGAATAACATGAGAAAGGTTAATTAACCTACTTAAGTAAGTTAACATGGGCAAACTTCCAATAGGTATTTGATAATTACTGTTATAAGTACCAATTTTTCTATAGAATAACTCATCTTACTACATTATTTTCCCGTTTCAATATTTAGAGGCAATAACAAATAAGAACGAAACATTCCCCAGGGATTAATGACCACATGAAGTTAGCTGTCCTCAACTCTGTCTTAATCGACGACTCCTCATGTGTCATTAATTCCTTTGTAACACTACACGTTTGAATTGCTATATCTTGAACAACAACTCTTTGACTCTGTGGGGCAGACGCAGTAGAAGGGGTCATTATTGTATCATCTGCAATTTTTCTCTCTACATTTGTTGTAGAATTAAGAAATGCTACATCATAAACTCACTTAGTCCTAATGACTGGCAGACACTTGAAAGCCATGTTATGGTTGGTGGTTAAGGCATCACATCATTCTAAGCTTTTTTCCTAAACCTTTCTTTTTATTTATTTGTTTGTTTGTTTGTTTATTTATTTATTTATTTATTTATTTTTGGAGACATAGTATCCCTCTGCTGCCCGGGCAAGAGTGCCGTGGCGTCAGCCTAGCTCACAGCAACCTCCAACTCCTGGGCTCAAGCAATCCTGCCTTAGCCTCCCTAGTAGCTGGGACTACAGGCGTGAGCCACCACGCCCAGCCCTAAAGCTTTCTAATAGCAAAAAAAGAAAAGAAAAGAAAAGAAAAGAAAAGAAAAGAAAAGAAAAGAAAAGAATAAAGAAAATTATCAACGGACCTACTGGAAGGGTCAGATGAGTTTAACTTTCTCCTTAAAAGCTATAAAACTTTTCTCTAATATGGATAGTAAAGAGGCTTATACCTATTCTTCAAACAATAGTGGAGCTGAAAATATTTGTTTTGGTAAACATTATTATAAGTTTATGTTCATATATCCAAAATCTTTCTCAGCAAAAGACAGTTGCTCTTTGTGACCTGATCTCATGGCAAGGTATAATCTGATTTGTGCTCCCTTATCTTTCTGCAAATTATCTGGAGCTGTCAGAAAATGTTTATAATATTCTATATATGCAGGCACATAAGGTAACAGGGAAAATATTGTTAGTCCATTCCTGGAAGCTGTTGAGCTGAGGACCAAATGTACTAATTCCTTAAAAATTACAGTTTGATGAATACTTTCTTATCTTTTAGAAAATCAATAAATAAAGCCATGTGTTAAGTAAATTTTATTTGTTAAGTTTTATTTGATCTAGACAGTCAATTGTCTTTTGTTCATGCTAAATTCTTGACTTACATTTTTTATCACTACAAATATCATAAAGCATAAAAAATCTCTATGATGACTTTTCTAATTTCAAATGGATGATGTATATTTTTTATTGAAAAGTGTTTTAGTGTTAAAATACCCAGTTTATTAATGTTTGTTGAAAGGCACCTAAGTGATACTATCTTCCATTTGCTTTCCATTTCATTGTTTACATAACCTTTAACATTTAATATGAGACGACTGGTGCCTCACAGAAAGGAAGAAAAGACGTCTATTGTGTTATGTGTTTAATTTCATTTTGCAATCTGCCCCTTGCTGTTTCCTCTGGTATTGTTCTTTCTTATGTAAAATATATTCTGTTTCTTATCTAACAATAGGGCTGTCACTCTTAATGTGGTTTGCTTTCTTGCTTGCTTTGCAGTTTGTAGTGGACAAATGGGGTGATTTTGACGTATTCAGTTCAAAGGATAACTTCAACATAAAGATAAGGAAGTTAGAAAAGAGAGAATCCTAACAAAACCAGTGAAAATGGGACATTTGTTTAAAATATGCTGTTTGAACTGGGTGCTTTGGCTCATACCTGCAATCCTAGCACTTTGGAAGGCTGAGGCAGGAGGATCACTTGAAGCCAAGAGTTTTAGACCAGCATGGACAACATAGCAAGACCTCCGTCTCTACATTTTTTTTTAATTAGCCAGGCCTGGTGTCATGTGCCTGTAGTCCTAGCTACATGGGCAGCTGAAGCAAGAAGATTTCTTGAGACCAAGAGTTTGAGGTTATAGTGAGCTGTGACAATACCACTGCACTCTAGCATGGGCAAGAGAGTGAAACTTTGTCTCAAAAAATATGTATATATAAAATAAAATAAAATAAAATATGCTGTTTGATTACTATAATTCAAACTGGTATGATATTATTTGAGAATTTTTCTTTGTCTGCTCTGCCCTGTTCATTATGAAGGATATGGCTGGCAGCCTATGATGTGGTATGTCATTATCATAGTTTTCCAATCCATTGGTCAGAGATGGAGGCAGTGGGGATTTCAGGTGATGGAAATTGTCATTGTTTCTAGAGACCAACCTGCTTAAGGCACAATCATACTCAGAATTTCAGCTGGATTTAAAATAATAACCAAATTCTGGGCATAGAAACTGGAATGAACTAGGGAGACAACATTTACTGCCATTTAGGGCACATGTTCATCTTGCCAAAAAAGTAGAAGTAATATAGTAGGAAATTGCGGTAAAATCTTTATGACTGGTACTTCATGGCAGATGAAGGGATAGTTTGTGGTGATTACCTCAGGTAGCAAAAGTAAATATACTGATTGGTGAAGAAGAGGCTTCTAGGAAACACTCACCTTTTATTAGACTCATCCGAGGAGACACCATAGACAATCCTAAATGGAGTTTGTATGCCTACTTGAATGAGAGATCTACTATTTTTAACTATGCAAATGTGGGCAAGTTGCTAATGATAGCATCTATCATTAACGGAATTTACTAGGGAAAATTGGCTCATGCAATTGCAAAGGCGAACCACAAGAGGCATCTGCAAGCTGGAGAATGATAGAAGCCAGTAGCATGGCTCCCAGGGAAGGCAGTGGCATGGCTCAGTCCAAGAATGAAGCCCCCAGACCAGGGAAGCCAAGAGTGCAGCCCCCAGTCTAAGGACAAAGGCCTGAGAACAACTGAAAGGCCACTGGTACAAGTCCCAGAGTCCAAAAATAGCACAAAAAAGAGAAGCACACTGCAAGCTAAATGTCCCGCTTTTTCCACCTGCATTGTTCTAGCTGCTTCCACAGCTGGTAGGATTGTGTTTGCCCACACTGAGGGTGGATCTTCCTCTCCCAGTCCACTGGCTCGCACCTCAATCTCCTTTGGAAACATCCTCACAGTCACACCCAGAAACAGTGCTTCACCAGCTATCTAGGCATCCTTCAACCTAGACGAGTTGATACTTAGTATTAACCCACATGATTACTGTTGTCATCATGGACTCCTCCAAAACTGAAATTTTAAATTAAAATATCTCAGTCTATAACTGAAATCTCACATACTCCCATCCTTCCTTTGCTTTTGCCAATTAACCTTTCCTTTGACTTCATTGAGAACCATTTTTTCTACCATTCTGCAAAGACACTTCTTTATTTCTAATTAATATTTTAATTAAAAACAAAAATTGTATATATTTATCATGTACAATATGTTGTTTTGAAATAGGTATCCATTGTGGAATGGCTGAATCAACCTAATTAATATATGTACAACTCGTATACTTAATTATCATTTTTTGTAGTGAGAACCCCCCTTTACTCTCAGCAATTTCAAGATTACAATGTATCATTGTAAACTATAGTCACCATGTTGTACAATAGATTGCTTGAGACCATTCCTCCTGTCTAATTAAAACTTTGCATCTTATGACCACCACTTCTCCATCCCTCCTTTTGCCTCAGGCCCTGATAACCACCACTCTATTCTCGGCTTCTATGATTTCAGCTTTTTTATAATCCACATATAAATGAGATCATGCCATATTTATCTTTTTCTGCCTTACTTATTTCACTTCATATAATGTTCTCCGGGTTCATCCATGTTGTCACAAATGACAGATTTTTTTTAGTTTTTTTTATAATAACTAACATTTATTGAGCACTTATTATATGAAAAGTACCTTTTAAAGCAACTTACACACATTAATTTATTATGTTCAACTAACACTATGAACTTGATACTATTATTGTCATCAATTTTATAGTTGGAAAATGTGAGGGCACATTGGTTAAGTAACTCACTGTAGGTCACCAAGCTTATTTTTGTTTTTAAGGACAACTATTATTTCACTTTGTATATAAACCACATTTTCTTTATCCATTCATTTTATGATGGGAATTTAGACTGCTTCCCTATCTTAGCTACTATAAATAATTCTGCAATCAACGTGGGAGCGTATATATCTGTTTGACATACTTATTTCATTTACTTTGGATAAATACCCAGTAGTAGGATTGCTGGATCATAAGGTAGTTCTTTTTTTATTATTTCAGCATATTATGGGGGTACAAATGTTAAGGTTATGTA
>VBSM01003199.1:4257696-4281998 GCA_008086735.1 Cheirogaleus medius | reverse complement strand
GATGGGCACTTGGGTTGTTTCCACAACTTTGCAATTGTGAGTTGTGCTGCTATAGACACTCGAGTGCAGGTGTCTTTTTTGTATAGTGTCATTTGATCTTTTGGGTAGATGCCTAGTAGTGGAATTGCTGTATCAAATGGTAGATCTACTTGTATCGCTTTAATGTATCTCCATATTGCTTTCCACAGAGGTTGAACTCGTTTGCAGTCCCACCAGCATAGGTAGTTCTATTTTTAGTGTTTTAAAGAGCTCTGTACAGTTCCCTTTTCTCCACATCCTCATCAGCACTTATATTTTATCTTTTTGATAATAGCCATTCTAAAATGTGTGAAGTGATATCTCATTGTGATTTTAACCTGCATTTCTTTGATGATTAGCAATTGTGAGCATTTTTTATAGGCTTGTCGATGACTTGTATGTCTTTTGAGAAATGTCTGTTCAGGTTCTTTGTCCATTTATTAATCAAGTTATTTTTTTCTTACTACTGAGTTAGTTGAGTTCTTTATATATTTTGGATATTAACCCCTTATCAGATACATAATTTGAAAATATTTTCTCTCATTCTGTATGTAAGTTGTCTCTTTACTCTGTTGATTGTTTCCTTGGCTGTACAGAAGCCTTTTAGTTTGATTTAATGCCATTTTTTTTTCTTTTGTGTCCTGTGCTTTTGGGATCATATAAAAAAATTATTTCTAAGACCAATGGCATGAAATTTTTCCTCTGTTTTCTTCTAGTAGTTTTACAGGTTCAAGACTAAAATTTTTATTTAATCTATTTTGAGTTATTTTTACACATGGTAGGAGATAAGGATCCGATTTCATTCTTCTGCATGTGGATATGCAATTGTCCCAATAACATTTATTAAAGAGACTGTCCTTTCTCCATTGTGTGTTCCTGGTACCTTTTCCAAGCATCAATTAATTGTAAATATGTAGATTTATTTCTGGATCTTTATTCTGTGCTATTGGTCTATGTGCTTTTTATGCCAGTTAATGCTGTTTTGATTACTGTGTCTTTATACTATATTTTGAAATCAGGTAGTGTGATGCCTATAGCTTTGTTCTTTTTGCTCAAGTTTCCTTTTGTTACTTTGGGTCTTTGGTGGTTCAATAACAAATTTTAGAATTGGCTTTTTCCATTTCTGTGAAAACTGTCATTGGAATTTTGGTAGGGATTGCATTAAATCTGTAGATGACCTTGAGTAGGACAGATATCTTGATAATATTAACTCAATCCATGAACATGAAACATCTTTCAATTCACTCATGTTTCCTTCAATTTCTTATATTATTGTTTTAAAGTTTTTAATGTACAAGTCTTTCACTGCTTTGGTTAAATTTATTCCTATTTTTCTGTAGCTAATACAGGGGGTTTGTTCCTTTGATATCTTTTTGTAATAGTTCATTGTTAGTGTATGAAAATGATACAATTTTTGTATGTTGACGTTATATCTTTCAACTTTATTGAATTTGTTTACTCTAACACTTTTTTGGTGGAGTCTTTAGGGTTTTCTCTTTATAAGATCATATTATCAGCAAACAGGAACAATTTAACTTTTTCCTTTTCAGTTTGGATGTCTTTAAGGCCATTTCTGGCTTCACTTTCTTTTGTCTCCTAATTTTTCTGCCAATTTACCTGAAAAACTCCAACGTGAGACAACTCTCACATTCTACCGTCTTTCCTTTTTCACAGGAGCTTCTGAGCAAGGCCAAGGAAAATCTTCTGACCATCAGTTTTATGCCCTTACATATTCCTGCTGCCCAGTCCTACTTGGGTCCTCAAAAGTGTCCAGTAATTTTCTGTAGTGAATATCTACAAATTATCTCTTGTCTTACTATTCCTGTCCCATAATCTCCCTCTACCACATTATACATCTACATATAGACAACATAGTTTTGAACAGAGAATTTCATCCAATTCATACAGAAAACAAGCATGGGTGTGTGTGTGTGTACAAACACAGACACAGGATGATTGCAGATGGAGGTAAAGGGATAAAATACTGAGGCACTTCCACCTGTTGATGAGTACAATGATAATAAAAATGTTAAATATTTATATAGTATTTATTGTGTGACCTCCATGTTTCTGAGTAGTTATACATATTTATATTATATACCTTTTACTTTATAAATATGTGTATATGTGTGTGTATATATATATATATTTCTTTTCTTTCAAGGGTTCAGACAAACTTTATTAATTTTTTTTGACATTTTGTATTTCTATTTTCTCTTTTCCCATACATTTTTCAATCCCTATAAACTGATTTCTACTCTAATAATTCACAAAACAGCTGGGGAAAATGTCATCTATATTTACTTTCTTATAAAATCCTATGAGTATCTTTCATTTTTCTAAATTTGATAATTTCCTCCTTCTGAAAACTGCTTTTGGAAACATCCTAATCTCCCTCTTGGTATTATATCCACCTTCTCAGCAAAACATGCATAATCTCATTTATTGATTTCTTTTATTCCATTTATCCCAAATGTTGGTGTCCCAAATTCTCATCTCCACATGTGTGATTTCATTCATATCTATGTTTTTAAGAACTGTTTATATATATATATATATATATATCTGTTATTTCTTTCCCTTGGTTCTAGACTGGTATAGCTAAATACTTACTGCATGTATATCACATTCAAAGTATGAACTCTTAACTCATCATGACTACTTCTGTACCTACACCTGTAATCACTGTACTAGTTAGTAGCACAAGCAACCATTAATTAGGTAAATCATAAATTTACTATTCTACCTTGACTCTTTCTTTCATCCCTCCCCAAATCTAATCACTTTACTCAGTGAATTTTGAAATTATACCTACAAAATCCATATCAAATTTATTTTTACTATTCCTTTACTATTGCCAATACACTCTCCTAGACCCCAGTCTGTATTTGGTCCAAACCAGTCTCTGTGCCACTCCACATAATCTTTCTGAACTAGAAACATGACAATAGCATAAGCTTATATCAGGCCTCTGTGTGAAAGACCATTACATAGTAAGCATTCAAACAGTTTATGCAAATTGCATTTAATTGTGCTAAATTATTTTTTTCCCTTTTGAATCTTTGAATTAATTGGTAAAAATAAAACAGTCTATCATAAAAAGTAATTGAATTTTCAGAAAATTACTATTACTCATCAAATTACATTTTTGTGCTTGAATAGACCTACAATAGCATATATTCCCCAAAGCTAAAACTAAACAATATCATTTATTAAACTCATATCAGATCCTTGTACTGATAGACCCAATGATGTATTGTAGATGGTAAAATTGATATTAATAATCAGTTTATAATAAAGAAAGGGAGATCTTTTTTTATCTAATTTAGAATTTTTTATCATCAATATTTATGAATTTAAAATATCTTTGGGATTTGTAAAACTGATACACTAAAATTTAACTATTTGAAAATACTTTTTCCAAGTTAACTGAAAAACATATTTGCCTAATTATACTTAAGTTAGCTTCTTCTAAGAGATATGAGACATCTCTTATTAGGGCATTATTTTTATTCTTTAGTTGAAATTGTAGCTAACCAAAACATACTGTTTAATAAATGATTGTTCAATGAATGTCTGGTTCCTAAAGCTTTTCTCTAGGCTGTACTAAAAAATATTCCTTTTAGGATGGCTGTTTAAATCTGCCTGAATTATTTCTTGCCTACTTCTACCACACTTTTATTTATGATCATTCCTTGTAGTTAATCCATGCCTGCAATTTAATATTTATTTGCTGATATTGCACTGAAAAATTTCCTTGAGATAGACTGCAACATTTCAGCATTTTGTTCTAATAAATTCCTTGGCACAAACATCAGTGTTTATGGGGCATAAATTAAAAAATAATATTTTGTTTAGCATTTTAGCCTATATGTTGTAGTTTTTTCTGATCATAAAATACACTGCCTAAGAATTTGATTTCAGGACTAACAAAGATCATTTATGAGCTCTTTCATACCATTTTAAGTGAGTTTGGTTTTCTTTAATACAATTATAAAAACTAATTTACTTGTATAAAGCTGGCTAGTATAAAGGAGACCCTGAGATAATTAAATTTTCATAGTCTTGTATTGACAATCCAGTTCTTTGTATAAACAGCTCAAATTTATTCAATCTTGATTAATTATTTCTTAATTCAAATAATTGCATAAGATTTATACCTGTATAAAGGTTATGTTGTGACTATTATGAGACCCAGGCACTATTATCTGCGTGGGCCCCATTTTCTAAAAAATATTAAAAACTATATTTCATAGTTGTATTGTTATGAAGGTAAATATAATCCAGACTAAAATTATTATTTTATCTTCATTAGTATTAGCCTATTCATTTTTCTTCTCATTTTAAAAGAAATTCAAGTTAAGTCATTGCTGTGGACCCCTAAAATTATTGTGGGCCCTAGTCACTATGCCTACTATGCATAATAAGCCGGCAATAGGTCAAAATTAACAACTTTTGTTTTGAATTTCCTTATTGTCACTGTATAACCAAGGAAAAACTTCCACTTTGTCCTCTACAATTCTGCTAAAGAATCAATTGACAAAGGCAGAGGAATAGAGGAAATGGTATACATATTTACTAATGGGCATGAAGGAGAAACACAGAGTGATTTCACCACGCCCCTTCCAATAAGGCACAGAAGCCTACATACCATCTTGAGGTTACAGAAGAAATGGGGGCTTGGATCATGGCAAAAAAGTTTATGGTAGCAAAACAGGTTATGGGAGGGAAAGAAGAGGGGGCCTGGCTAACAAAGGTGGTCCTGTTATGTGGATCAGCTCATAGATAGCAGCCTTCAGAAAAAAATGCATAGTTAAGTTTCTTTTGGACCTTAAAAGGTGTCAGACTCACAGTTAATCTTTTCCATATCAGACAAGGGAAGGTCCCCAGAGAAAGTCTGACTGTATAGATGCAAATTTTCTCTACAGATCTCCCCCCAAAAATAATAGTTTTTAAGCTCTTCTTGTAGTTCTGGCCCTTCTACGTAGCCATCTTGAACTATGTTAGGGAAATACATTTTGGGATGTTTTGGTTTTCTTCAGTCCCTGCTTTGACACTTTACTTTCTGAAAGGTTCACATATTAAAAGCCAAGTTGATAGCTTTAGAGCGGTTTGGGTTAGAGGTTGTCAGATAAAAGGCAAAGGAAAGGAAAACCAAAAGCAATAGCAGAAAAAATCAATTTAAATATATTGTCCCATACCTTCTTGAATAAATCACTTTGGTCCTGAGAAATGATTAGTTCAGTTAAACAGTTGTGTCTTGTTCCAGCAGGTGGCGTTGCAAATGGCCTCTCAAAGCTAGACATTTATGTATGCTTTAGGCAAACAGATCTTTAGTAAGAGGCATTTCTATGGAAACAGAGAAAAAAGAAAGTTATTGTCTATAAACTAGTTTTTCTAAAGTCTTTGAAGCATCTTCAGATTACAGTGGCAATCTGACAGATTTTGCTAGATTGTAATTTGAATCAGGTGTTCAAGTGAAGCTTCTGAGTAGTCCATACGTCAACAGGTATGAAGGCAACAATGTTTATGTACAAATTGCTATAGTGATTTCTCTTGAAGTTAACAAAAGTTGTTTAGTTTCAGTTTGCAAACTTTTAATTTCTGGTAATTCCCAGTCAGAGAAATGAGAGAAAAATTTGAAAATGTTAAATTGGAGATATGTAACCAAGAAAGATTTCAAGATTCTGTCCAAATTATAGACACATAATAAAGACTCAAAAACAATGGACAGGGCTAGAATCTAATAACAAGCATACTGTAGTTTTCTTAGAAAACATAATTTTTCTCTAGTCTCTCATTTCTACCAAAAATAAATCATAAGAAGACCAATTTATTGACAAAGTGAGTTTTAGTCTTATACTTGGCTTGATTATTTGCATAAAGTACAGCAAAAATAATAATTGGACATATAGGCTTTTTAAAGATGTCTTTGATAGAACTTTTTTTTATAAGAAATCACAGATTAGCCTCTTAAGTCTAGGAGCCCAAGCAAAGGCTTTACCATCAGACTGTTTTGTATTAGCTGTACAAATGGATAAATATTTTTCTTCTTGAGGTCCCCAAATCTCTTGAGGTTCCTGGACCTGTTAGAAAGTGTCATTTTTCACTTACTGAAAGGTCAGGAACATTGTAAGGGAACTGTATAGCCAAGGTACCATGCTAGTTTATCCAAAGGGTATTTTATCAACTCTATAAAGCCAACCTCAATTCCTCAAAGCAGTCTGATCACATCTGAAAGTATTCTATTCCAGGGAAAACCTAGATAAAATAAACACTGTTTCCAACAGTGTCCTGTGTTTGTTAGAGAAAGATTAAAAATTGATATCAAGATAACATAAAATCATAAGAATTTGTTATGAGCTTGAAAAAAAAACTTACAGATGAGCCTATGGGAAATTCAGAAACCTTAACAAGATGTCATCCAAAAGGCTACTAGGATGGCTAAATAGTAGAAAGGAGTCCTTTACTGGCAATATCAGTTTGTAAACTGGGAAGAAATAGTCTTCAAGGTGGGCCAAAGATGCTCTCTCTTCACTGAAGGAAAGAACAAGTTGGGCTTTATGCCTCACAGGGCCTGTGTCACACAACAGAGTCATACAAATTCAGCACATTTGGGGGGAAAAACTATGCTATATGGGAGCTCAGCATATACACAATGGGTAAACATAAATGTAACATACATCCCATGTTCACTTTGGGGCAGGATTTTAGCATTAAAATGAGGTGGAATTTGGCTGTTTATGCCAAAAGGTGAGCTATAGGACATAAGGGCAGTTTGTGTGCAGACGCCGAAAGCCGGCGGAAACTGTCTGAAAGTCTGCCGTCGTTCATGGAAAGAGAATGTTTGTAAGGCTAATTCTCTGTCCAATCAGAGTTGTAGTGCCTGGGTTGTAAATCAGAGTTAGAAGGGGTCTGGTGGCCTCTACTGTTACCGGGTTTGGCAAGAGTGTGGTTTTTCTTGTAGCTATAAAAATTTAGAAATTTGCCATGCAAGGGGGCCCTGAACCCTGGGCTCACCCGTAAATTGTTTCCTTACCCTTGGAGTCTGTCTTAGCTGATGTGGGTATCTGAGATCACAAAAATAACCCTATGAATGGCATAAAGTTACATTTTGGAGACTAATCAAGGTAAATACGTTGCTGTGGCTTTTTAAATTTAGTTTTTATTTTCTAATTGCAGCACAGAGCTCAGAGTGCAGCATTTGCAGTTTTTATGGCCTAACATTTAAATATGTGAAAAGCAGGTACAGCTGGAGGGCAGAGCATCTAGATCCCCAGAAATCAAGGATCCCACTTTTATATTGAATCCCAGGTTCCCTGAAAGAGGGAAACATCACGGGACAGGAATGCACAATGCTTCCACAACACTCTGTTGTAAAAGTGACCCAACCAATCAGACTACTTTATGCTCAGCCCATCCCCTAAAGGGAGTATTCCCTTTTGATGAGAAGTGTTTATACAGCCTCCAAGCATTCAAACAGCACCTTTCTTATCTAAACACACAAAGAAACAATGAGGAGTCTCCTGCAGTAATAACTATTCACTGCAACCACTAGCAATCACCTCCTAAACTTAAGCCTTTGTCAGTCTCTTGCCAGCCATCATACTCATAAAGGCCAAATTCTCCTTCACAGTGTAAATTAATCCCTGCTACCCCCAAACACCAAAAAATAAGAGAACTGCAATGTGCAAGAGCAGAACTTTAAACCTGAGAGAAACATGCCCATGACTTTTGGGACACCACTTGGCAGATGGAAAATCCCATACGGGGAGGTTGTATGGCACCTTTTCCTGTGTTCCTCAAAGGGTCTCAGAGTCATTAGAAGTCCCCTTGAGATCCCTTCAAGTGTTACAGTAGATGGCAAGAGGAAGGAAGAGTAGTGATGAGTAGAAGTAAATGGGAGAACAATTGTTAGAGGACTCAATTTGAGCAGATTTTAAACTTTTCAAAAAAGACAATAAAATTGTATATTTTTCCTAGCCAAAAACATGCCAATCAGAAAAGAAGCAAACAGAGAAACCAAAACATATAATTAAAACAAAGAAAGAGTTGTAGTCAATTGAAAAAAACATTCTTGAAACAGGATTCAGAAGAGACAGAGCCAAAATGGTCCCCAACATTTTTGATACCAGGTACTGGTTTCCTGGATGATAATTTTTCCATGGTGGGGAATGGTTTTGAGATGATTTGAGCTCATTATATTTATTTGGCACTTTATTTCTATTATTTCATTGTAATATATAATGAAATAATTATACAACTCACCACAGTGCAGAATCAATGGGAGTCTTGAGCTTGTTTTCCTGCAACCGATGATGCTGCTGATTTGATAGGAGGCGGAGCTCAGGCGGTGATGCATGGGGAGCTATGGGGAGCTGCTGTGAATACAGATGAAGCTTCACTTGCTTGCCCACCACTCACCTCTTGCTGTGTGGCTTGGTTCCTAATAGGCCGTGGACCGGGTTGGGGACTGCAGGGTGTGTGTGTGTGTGTGTGTGTGTGTGTGTGTATTAAGGATGGTGTTCGTGTGCATACAGTGTCTCTGGTATCTGACAAATTTGTGGGCACTGCCAGCCACAGACCTATTAATCTTTGATATTGGGTAGGCCCTCCTGGGATTGGATTTTCACAGGAATAAGCTGGCAGCAAGTCTTAATACAACAAAAGCCCTTTTTGGATGGGACCTCTCATTAAGAAAAACTCCCCTGAGAACTTGACATGTTCAAACATAAAGTGTGCTGTTTAAAATTTTACATATGTTGGGGTTTCCAGTCTTTTCAAACCAACCACTGAATATGACCCAAAAATCACTCCCCCTGGAGGGCAGAGACCGAGAGAGTGTTCTCACTTGGTCACAAGCCAGGCTCTCAAAGACATAAGCAAGACAAGAGGGGAAACCCGTCTGGTTTTTATTTTGGGAACCAACAGTAAAGTTCATCTATATAATCACTGGTCTGATCAGAACCGTAAACTGACCAGTCTGTAGGGCCACCTCAAACAATGCATTTGTAGAGCTTTAGGCTCCTGTCCTACCCTAGGATAACCCTCCCTATGACAGACAGCACAACACAGAAAGACGAAGACCATTTCCGAGGGAAAAGGGATAACAATATGAATTGTCATACCGAAAATACACCAGGGTCACTGCACTCACTACTAATCAAACAGATCCTTTTCTCATAGTAATCAAAATTTTATAGAAGAAAAGAGACAAATGGTTTTTACCATCCACTCAACCAGATTCCACAGAATGTAACACCAGAAGTTTAACTGGTAAGAATCTCTCACCCTCCGTGAAAGCTTGTCAGGTTCTGGGCTACCTGAATTGTGATTTCTGGGAGAATGGAGCAGCTTTGGAATTCTGAACTTGGCACCAAAACTAGGGACCAAGGGAAACTCCCACTTTACCCTCTGAAGATTCTCTTAGAAATTAACTGACAAAAGGCAGATAGATGAATAGGAGAAATAGCATACACATTCATTAGCATGTGAGGGGAAGAACTACAGAGTGATTACGACAACTGCTCAAAGGGTTCAGAAGTTTATACATCATCTTGAGGATAAACACAAAGAATGGAGGCTTGAATTCTGGCAAGACAGGTTATAGGAGGGGGGGAAAGAGGAGGCCTGGCTAGCAAAGATGGTATTAATATTTTTGTGTAGATGAACCCTCACAGGTAGAATCTCTGAAAGAAAATAGATGGTGAATGTTTGTTTTAGACGTTTAAAAGTGTCGTACTCTCAGTTAATCTTTCCCAGATCAGGCAAGAGAAGCCCCTTGGAGAAAGCCTGGCTGGATCAGTGCAGATTTTCTGTACAGATACTATTCTCCCAGCATTTGAGCTATTCTTACATTTCCAACCTGTTTAAATAGCCACCTTGAACTATATCAAAGAAATATATTTTGTAATAAACTATTTTGGTTTCATTTACCACTGTTCACCTGCTTGCCCAGAGGGTTGATTTAGCACTGAATTTTGAATAACACAAAGGAATAATTCATCCTGACTTATTGGTTACTTATTCTTTTTAAATAACAATTATTTAAAGATTTTGAAGTCATTAAATCAGTGAGAGTACAGAGAAATAAATACTAATTTTGTGTTTGGCAGTAAGTAATAGGCAAACAGTATAGCCAAACACGCCTCTCAACACTTTGGTTGTTGAAAACCAACAGAAATTTTCCTTTTGAAGTGGTGAAAGAGTTATGTCCCAGTCAAAATATTTTTATCTATTTTTTATAATAAAAGCTATAATAAATATCATATCAAATAGTCAAGCACAACTGATTGATTTGGTATTACAGTAACACTAAGAACAATTCCAATGTGTTATTGAAATTCTAATACAAAGGAATTAGAGAAGTTAGCATTATTAGACCAATTGGCCCAAAATATAAAGCTTAAAGATCTGTTAGTCTTTCCTAATTTATTTGCTGACATTGATAATCTTTGGATAACACAGAAGAATGTAAAATATATTGATCTTTCTGTACTTCAGATGCTTTCTGCCAGATAATTTACAACTGAACAGAAACATGATTGTCAATTCATCATATGTTTATTAATATAAAATGACAATTTTTAAAAGTAAAAAATAAAGTTTGATTGAAATTTTCAGTGGAGATATCAAGGCATATATATATGCACATGTTTATGCAAATATTAAGAAACCACAAAAATATTCTGTACTTTCTTTAGGAAGAAAAAAACATTTTTCAGGAAAATTTGCATTAATATAATTGCAAATGTACCATTGAATTCCACAGTGAAAATCAACAACTGACTGATTCATTCAGCTATGCATCTGCAACAGCTTTGAGATGAAAGGTTGATGAATTTTAACAGTAAATTATGAAGGCCAAAGTGTTTAGAGTAGTTTTACAGCTAAGTATCATCATATTTCAACTAATTTTATTTGTAATATTCACTGAACCTTAGCAACATAAAAAAGTTTAGATTATTCAGAAGACATTGCTATTTATAATTGGTTTCTCTCATTGTCCCTCTGCTGTGAAAATGTGTATTTACTTTATATGCAAGCATTCCTGCAATTGTACTGACTAGAATTTTATATTAGAAAGGAGAAGCAATATAGAAAGATGATGGGTCTTGAGTTTAGACAACAGTGGGCTTGCATGCTATGTCACCCAGGATTCAACTCTAGGTAGCCTGTTTTCAGAGTTCGTGCTCTCAATATCTATACTATGCTGTATTTTGAAAATTGAGCCAATCATCACCACCTCTAGCCCTGATGAAAAAGGGAAAAAAAGAAAAAAAGAAAATGGAGGATGAACTTCTTGGTAAATTTTAGTTGTTGTTGCTGGAATTTGATACTGTGTGTCAAGTTCTCTCTTTTTTAATTCAAAAAGTCACAAGGCACACAGTAAACATTTATTACTCATTCATTCTCATGCACATAGCCCTCCCTCTCACCACACTAATACACATGCACACAAAGTAGAGGAAAAGAGTATCCATTTTTGGCAAGAGGACTTCCATACCCAATACTCACAAATGTATTAGTTAAGGTTGCAGTCATTAGCTGCTATAACAAACAATCCTGAAATCTCAGTGGCTCAACATAATGAATGTTTATTACTCACAAAAAAAAAGTCACAGGGATATAAGATTTCCTAGTTTCCCTTTAACCTTTTAAAAAATGTCATGGTCATCTGTCTTTAATGTCTTATGGTCAGAGGCACTGAAAGCTGTAATCTTCTTATATCTGAAGCACAGCATAGCAAATCAGAAAATATGTAATAAGTTTCAGCCTTTACATTCCAAAGTGTTGTAAAATCAAATATTTCTTCCTATAGGTCCATGATCTAGTGTCCACCATTATATGACTTCTAGCTACCCATGGACCACACAGTGTACAAAGGTGGTGGGTGGGGGGAGGTGGCAATAGGTGTTCTCAGCCTAAGCAAGAAGGAGTATGAACTGATACTGTCAGTGCATGTTGATAATAAAACCATACTGAATTTCAGTTGGGTTTGCTATTATTTTGATATAATAAAACAATATATCACACTATATACATTTTTAGTGTCTGTACCCAAAGCAGATATCTCCCAGACCCTGCTCTTGGTATGCCACTGGAGATACTCTAAACCAAATGTGTCCTGCTCTCACTATGGAAGTCTCATTTGAAGGACTGGATTTCAGATTTAATTGTCCATCTAGTACTCAAGTTTACCATGCAGCTTGAAACTTTACCCCTAGGCCTATCTTGCTGTGCTGGGGCTGAAGTGTCCTAAGTAATACTTGCCGTTTTGTTAACAATTGATTCCTAGTAGGTATTTCACAAATGCTTTTTAAAATCATTTTTTTATTTTTGCTTTTAAAACTAAAAGCAAAACAAAACAAGCCTTTCTTTCCTGACCTTTATATTTATCCACATTAAAAATAACTAGAATTTTGCTTTCATTGAAAAGATTTCCTGGAATCTTGATGTTTTTTTCTGTTTAACTTAGAATATGCTCAGTTCCAGAATGTCATGAATTTCTGTTTTGTTTATAAAATTAGTATGTTCTTTTCCAACACAAGTACCTTCTGCTGAACTGAACCACAACTAAATGTCTTACTTTAAGAATGAGTTCCACATATTCTAGTTTTCCTCTCTGGCTTTTGACCTTCTGTGTAGTTGGCCCGCTTTTGCAGACCCTGTTTCCAGCCAACATCATGTCTAGCCCTCTGCAGTAATGAAAGGGACGCAGTTCTTTTGCATTAAGACAGAAATAAAGATAAACATTCTCCTTTTACCAATCATAAAGCTATTGAGAAAAACAACTCAGCAATATCTGGATTCACAAACTACATTGTCTGAGTTCTCTGAAAGCTTTTTTCTTAGCTTTTTATCTTTTGTAAGGAAAAAAATCAGGATGATGAAAATGTTAAAAAGTTTTAACATAATCATTTCTAAAGTGCCAGAAAAATATATAAGTGGATATTATGTATTACTTACCCTTTTGTAAAGCTTTTTTCATATAGGAAAGGAAAGATTATCTATATTGGTGAGGAACATAGCATTCAAAAAATTTTCAGATAATACAAAAATTAGATTTCTTCAGTACTGTAAATTTTACTCCCCATCAAACATTCCATTTAAGCCTTTATATTTTCTTTTTATCTCTTGTGGAGATATGTAATTAGAGATTTTCAAAAGGCTTGCAACCACTGGAAAACAGAAGGAGCAAGAGGACTGCTTTGAATTATACGAAGATAAAATAAATTCCAACATAACACTGATCAACTATACTTCATTTGTGATGACTCAAACCTTTTAGAAGAGAAAATTGGAAGAACATACAGTCTGGCAGTGTTCAGATGGCAAAATTTGTTGGTCAATACAGTAAAAACAAACACTTAGCAAATATTCATTTTCACTTATGTATTAGTACAGTTAGAATGGTGAGGAATAGAATATCCCTATACCTTCAAAGTAAACAAATATTATGGGAGGATTTTGCTTGAATTATTTAAATTATAACATTATATTTATTTTTACTCATCCTGTTCTCACAATTCAAAGTGCCATACAATTCGTTTGTTGTTCTACAAAGCCCCTTTGCCTACACAATAATGGTATGGCCAGTTGTGAAGTAAGAATGAGAGTTAACAATTCACTCCTGTAAGAGGTAAGAAATAAGATTTACTATAAATACCCCTTGACTGGCAATGCACCTCCCTTCTATCCAAACTTATTTTTCAATAATTCACAATGGAGAGACTGAATACACATGTAGACAATAGCCAAACCATATATAGCAATAGGACCTTGACTCACATAAGAAGTCCAGAAAGTTATACTATAACCTGTGCAGTAATCAGCCCACGACTTGTCAAAGGCAGTCAACTTCCCAATTTTTACCTCTACTCCAACTCAGGACCAACCAGAAAGAACCAAACATGCTTCCTAAATAAAACACACAAGATATGCCCCTTATCCCTAGCCTACCTCCAGTTTCCACATGCCAACAATCTCCCCTCAGTACCTACCTAAAACCTAACTATTTTTTTTTACTGTAAGACTTTCCATTTCCTTGATAGCATTTGAATTTCTGCAAAACATGAGTGATAGTGGCTGACTCTCTTGCTGTAGCAAGCTCTGAATAACTAGCCTCTGTGGGTTCCCACTTAGTTGGACTTTGTTTATTTCCATATGCCACGTACTTTCCATTTTGGCCTGGTTGGCCTCTTCACCATCCCACAGATTTGCCCCACTTAAACAAGCTCTGGATTCTTACTCATCCTGTTCTTACAATCTCAAGTGTCTTCTAGTCCTGCGGTCCCCAATCCCCTGGGCCGTGAATCAGTTTCAGTCCATGGCCTGTTAGGAACTGGGGCTGCACAGCAGGAGATGAGTGGTGGGCAAGTGAGTGAAACTTCATCTGTGTTTACAGCTGCTCCCCATCACTTGCTTAACCTCCTATCAGATCAAAGGGGCAGCATCAGATTCTCATAGGAGCGTGAACCCTACTGTAAACTGTTTATGCGAGTAACCTAGGTTATGTGCTCCTTATGAGAATCTAATGCCTGATCTAAGGTGGAGCTGAGGCAGTGATGCTAGTCCTGGGGAGCATCTGCAAATACAGATTATCATTAGCAGAGAGGTTTGACTGCACAGAGACCATAATAAATCAATTGCTTGCAGACTCATAGTAAAACCCTAGCAGTGAGTGGCAAGTGACAATTAAGTTACATCTGGTGACAGGCTTTATAGCCTCTTTCCTGCACTGCACACTTGTCTCAGTTAGTTTTGGTAAGGCCACAAGCTAACTCTAACAAAAATGAATAAAAAATAAACATCCCTGGAGAGATTCTTTGAAAAGGGGAAATATCCAATGATGAGACAGCAGAAGACTCTAAGACTGCCAACAACATGAAAGATGTAT
Source organism: Cheirogaleus medius (assembly GCA_008086735.1). NCBI lineage: Eukaryota > Metazoa > Chordata > Mammalia > Primates > Cheirogaleidae > Cheirogaleus > Cheirogaleus medius. Next base: position 4,267,081 of record VBSM01003199.1, on the reverse strand, counting down.
TTAAAAGAAAATACCAAGGATCCTACTTAAATTATAGGTTCATTACAACAGTGATTCACATTCTCCAAGTCTGCTTTGTATAATATGTGGAGAATGACTATCCAATGAAACCAGGAAACCTTCAAAACTGCTTTGCCACAGAGATACAAAGCACCCTGTATTCAAAGACAAGCCTTTGGAGTTTTTTCAAAAGAAAAAACACAGAAACACAAAGAACAGAAGCAAGTATTGAAGGCCACCAGTTCATCAAATGCGTCTGCACTGAGAGCATCATTCTTGGTGATTGAAACAGGATCCACACCTGTCACCTCTCACAAAAATCAACTCACACTGGGTAACAGACTTGAACCTTAGGTGTAAAACTATTAGAATTCTAGAGGAAACCATTGGAAATACTCTTCCAGACATTGGCCTAGGGAAAGAATTTATGAAGAATTTCCCAAAGGCAATCACAGCATCAACAAAAATAAATAAATGGGACCTGATAAAATGAAAAAGTTCAAGCACTCTTAAGGTGTGCAAGTGTTTTTCTTCCTTTAATATAAAGAGCTATGTATTTGATGAATCCTAAAAATACAACTTGAAGACTTTTAGACCTCATGACACTTGTCTTTACTTTATAATCTCAGGATCATATATGTTTCATAAGATACATGTATACAACTATGGGCTCATGTATTTGCAGATTTTATATGTTAATTAGCTATAGCCATTACTGTATTTTTCATATTAAATTATCTCAACTTTGGTCATTGGAAGTTTCCTTTATTTTGACTCTTATGTCATTTTGCCATGACTTGAATAGTCTTTGAAAGCTTTCTTGGTTTCTGACACAACAGCTTGTGTCAGGTTCTCCTTTGTGTTCTCTTGCCTCAAATATGAAATAGAGAGAATGAACATTTCTTCAAAGAACCATGGAGATTCTTGGTGGAAAATTTTTAGAAAAAATAGAATCTGGGCACCAGGAGACACTGTGGAATGTCAATGTCCTTCAGCCATTTCAGTAGGGAGAAAAATAAAAAAAAATTAGAGAAAAATGCTGTTATTTTTATTCCTATAAAGTCATATTGATCTTTTCTATTTAGTATCAATATAATTTTTCTATTTAAATACTTGATTATATAATTGTACCTCTTTTTCTTTCTTATTATGAAAATACTTGTTGCCATCAAAATATATAATCCTATATCTTCTTTAACAGTACCCATTCTAAAATAGTATGTTTATGCTAAAATAAAACTACTGAATAAAATCTAACATTTTCTATGCACTTCCTTATTTTTACATAATGTTTCGCACATTGGATGCTTGTTCAAATTATCTTGTTCCACGTAAGAGGTTAGATAAATATGTGATGTATAGTTTAGTGCACTTGGTTCTGGCTCTTTTCTATGGTACTGACATTCTACAGCAGATAGTTCTCCATTCTTAAAGAGTAGAGTTTCTTAGTCCCTAGTCTTTTCTTGGTAAAAATAGCTCCTGGATAAGAGTGGACAGTTGATTGTACCTGTCCACTTTGAGACTTGCAAAACTCTTTCATTTTACCACCTCTATTGGTATTCAATGACATCTCTCTCAGTTTCTCTCTCTCTCAATCTCTCTCTCTTCCTTCCTCTTCCCTTCTTTTTAAAACTGTGTGTGAGAGACAGAGATTGATGAATGAATTAATAAATTCTGCCTTCTATTATTTAATTTTTAGTAATATTAATATCCAGTATTTTCATCATCTATTAATTTTAGCTCTAACAAATCTCATCTTAATCTTACAGGTTTAAAATGTGTATTGTCCTCTTTTATGAGCTAAAAACTCTTCATTTTATTATATACAGCATTCCCTCACTAGTTAAAAAATATATGCTATCTATTGTCATAACAAAGGTTGTGTGATACATAAAACCAAATGATTGTTTCGACTAGCATTATCTTAACCTAATGTCAGCCAAATCTTTCCTTTTCTGCAAGGAATTACGCTGACATTTGGTGTTTTAGAAGCCCATATCATTAATAAAGAGCATATTAATTAATATTAAATTTTAAATTTTGCCCAAACTATTTTTTCCCTCATGAGTCTAAATTCATTCTTTCTATCCATATTATTAGTATTTCCATATAAACCATGGGCTGTAAAAATTGAATTTTTCAGATATGTTAATGAACGTGGGGAAGCAGAGCAAGATGCCTCATTAAAACCCTCCAGCAAATGTTCCCCCCAGAGGAACACCAAATTGAACAACTATCCATGTAAGAAAAGCACTTACATAAGAAACAAAAAAAAATCAGCCCAACAAAGTTGTGAATCTAGGAGTCTACAAGATTTGAAGTTTTGGGGGGCTTAGGGTGCCCCCTAGTGCTGGAATGGCTGCAGTAACCACAGATTTAGATCACAATTGACAATCTCCTTTGAATTGTTGGAAACTGCTTTCAGGAAGGATGGGTACAGGAGAAAAGAACAAGATGGCGGACTAGATTTAGATAGCATGTGCCTCCTCCACGAATAGTAAGTAGATACATTTCAAACAGATAATCTAGTACAGAATGATAGTATTCATCAGAGAATTGATGGGAAGTACCAACAGCAAGTAAAGAAGGTTCAAGGTGGCTTACCTGGCCAGGGACTGACTAAGAGCAGGAAAAAGCTCCTGGATATAGGAAAACAATAAGAGGGAAATGCCCAGCGCTCTGCTTTATGAAAGGGGCTTTTATAATCTTGGTTATGGGAGAACCCCTAGACTCATGCAGGCCTCAGGCCTAACATAGGGAGCTGCCTAGAGATTGCACACCAACAATGCTCCAAAAAGGGAACCCACACAGAATTCTACAGGCACCTGAGCCTAGAGCATCTCCAGCTGGGCACCATTCTGAGAGCTTCGATACTGGAGATTTACAGATGTGGCTTATGGTGCTGTACTGCTCTGAGTAGGGAGATGGGAGACTGGGGGCTCTCACAAAACTATGGGAAAGTCCCACCACCTTGCTGTGGGTTGCTATTGAGACTTAGATGTGAGTGGATCACTATCTCCACAGCTTCTTACCCACACTGTTCACCTGAGCAAAACTCATCCCTTTCTGGTCCCAGGCTGATAGCCAGCAACATTTTGAGAGTTTAATGCTAGTCCACACTCTACCTTTAGGCTGAGTTCAGGCTGACACAGTTGCAGCTGCCACTCAGCTAGGGAGGGAAAGGGAAACCAGACTCTCTGACACATAACTAGAACAATACTCACCACCCTGCTATGTGTTTCAGACTGAGAAGTGAGTGGAGTATACTTTCCACAGCTTTTTGTCCATGCTGCTTACCTGGGAGGAGCCCCATCTCCCTGGTCACAGGGCTGAGGCCTGCGAGAGTTTACCACTGGGCTGCACCCTGCCCTAGGGTTGAGATTCAGCTGATACAGCAGCAGCTACTACATGGCAAAGAGGGACACAGAAACCAGACTCTCCTGTAAATACCTAGGACAATAACTACTACCCTGCAACATGCTGCTATGAGACTGAGCCAGACATGAGTGGCCCACATTTTCTATAATTTTTGCCCATGCTGCTTGACTGAGCCACGCACCCCCTCTGGTGACAGACCCACAGCCATAGCCCTTATAGTTAATTTAACACTCAGTTGTGTCTCACCCTTGGGTCAAGTTTGAGGTGATGCATCTTCAGCTAACAACCAGCTGGGGAGGGACAGGGGAGGCAAAGTTCTCCTAAGGACACTTAGGACCATATCCACCACTTGGCTGTGGGTGGCTATGGGATAGAAGATTAGACCGACCAACTTACCATAGCTACAAGCAAGACCCATAAAACTCACAAAAGTATGGAGCTCCTCCATGACTGTAGTTTGTAACTCTCAGACTTGTCCACACGGAGCCTCCTGTAATTTTTGAGTTAACAGTTCAGGTTTTCCTACCATGACACAGGTTGCCACAGTGGTTTCCACTCTTGGAGTCTCTGCTCTAGTAAGCCACACCTCCCTGTACTTGCCTGTTTATCTCTCCAGTTGGAGAAAACAGTTTTTCCTGTATCCTCACTCTCTATGGATCCAACAGGAGTTGTTGATTTTTTATTCTGTTCAGACTTTTACTTGCTGTTTGGGCAGAGTGGCAACTTACAAGCTCCCTCTGTATGAACATGAGACCAAAAGTCTCTACAAGCCTTTTTTAGATATATATTTTCCTTTCTCCTGCATGAAAGCTTAGGAGTAAAATTGCTGGGTCATACATAGATGTGTGTGTATAATTTTATGAGAAACTGACAAAAGTTTGGATTTTTTTTTCATAAAATGGTGGAAGTCATTTATATCTCACCAGCAATGTTATGAGGGTTCCAATTGCTTCATTTCCTTGCCAACATTTTTGCCATGTTGCCAAAAACAGGTTGTCAGCCTTTTGTATTTTAACCATTCCACTGAGTGTGTACAATTATTTCATTGAAGTTTTAATTTTTGTTTCCATTATAATGAATGACATGTACTTTAACTATACATATTCTTTTGTAAAGTGTATTTCAAGTCATTTGCCCACTTTAGTTTCTATTGTTTTTTCTCTATTATTAAATTGCATGATTTGTTTATATATATTCCATTTATAAATTCTTAGTATTTACACATATATTTTCCCAAACTGTGGTTAGTGCATTCATTTACTAGGTGATTTCTTTGGATGAGTAAAAGATTTTAATGACAATGAAGTCTAAGTTATTATTTTTAATTTTATTCTTAGTAATTTCTGAGCCTCTACTAAGAAATCTTTGCTGGTTCCAGGGTTCCAATCTTTCATACAATTTTCTTCTAAAAACTTACAGTTTGAGTTGTGAGTTGATGTCTGTGGTTTTGTTTAAAGGTAATTTTTAAAATATGGATATCAAGTTGTTTCAGAACCACTTCTAAAATGACTTTCCTTTACTCATTATATTGTTTTGGCATTCTTTATTCATTCTATATGGGTGAGTCTACTTCTGGATTCAATTTATTTTTCCACTGAATTATTTATGCATCCTTTAGCCAATTCTATGCTGTCTTAATTATTGTAGCTCTATAATAAAACCTATAATCTGGTGATAGAGGCCTTCTATATTTATTTTTTTCCAATATTCTTTTGGATATTCTATGCCATTTATAATTTTGTATAAATTTTATAGTATACTTGTACATTGTTACAAAAAATACCTTACAGGATTTTCATTACAATAACATTGAGGAATATTGAAATCTTAACAATAGTGGGTCATTTGGTCAATGGATGTGGTATGTTTGTCTATTTAATGAGTCACCTCTAAATTTTTTCGGCAATGTTTTCTAGTTTTTATCGCCCGATGTTTGTTATATTTATTTCTCTATATGTTATGTACTATTGAAAATGATATTTTGTGGGACATTTATGTCAATTCTTTGCCTGACTCTTAGCCTTCAAGAGACTTCATACCCCTGAAACTCAATTGATGGGGCTCCTTCAGGTCTCCTGAATACGTAATCACAGTTAGCTGTTTCATTGTACTCAGAATAAAGCCCAGTGTACACATACAGGGTTTCTCTAAGTTCTTTCACCCTGACGTCACCCTTTAGCAGGCTCCATATGCCTGTGCTTAAGGGAGGAGAGGTTTTTCTCAGTCCTTCCCCCAGTGTAGATGACAGAAGTCTCAAAATCAGTGTGAGGCTCTAATATTTGCTTTTTCCTCAGTTCTCCTTTCCAGCCTTCAACCTTCAACTGCTTGCTGCTATGCCTGTGCCTCAGAAGCCGTCTTCCTTAGCTCTTCAGCTCTGCCCACAATCTTCCCGAGAAGCACTCAGCGAAGATTCATGCAAAACACCTGGCAGGCGAATGCTCACTCCTTGTGTTTGGGGATCCTAGGGGTTGTAAACTATTGTTTGAACACCTAAGTTAGCCATAAAAATACATTATGTTAAAATTTTATCTCATTTCTTTTCGCTCACCTCTCTCTGGCAGTCTCTTCTTCTTTTCATGTTCTGCTAAGGATGAAATCAGCCATAGATGTCATATGTCCTACGAAAGGCTTGTCATTTTCTGGATTTTAGTTCATTATCGTTTTTCACAACTTCAGCTAAATGATGGACCTTAAAAATAAATAAACAAACAACAGACTATAATTTTTAGGTTTTCTGTACTGCCCTATGGTTAGGATGGAATTTATATTTTCTTACAGCTTTCTCCATCTTAACCAGAAGCTGGAGTCCCATTTTGTATTTATTTTTAGCTGTATCCCCTCTACTCTTTCTAGAATTCAATTTCAAAGGTTGTCATGATAACCTCCTTTTTAATCTAACTTTTTCGTGGTATATTTATGACATTTGCTGGCATTTAATGCATGCAAAATTCAGTTAAATTTTTAAAAAGTCGTTATTTACACATGAATACCAATGAAATCTACAGTTTACAGAGCATAATAGACTGTTTGAGTTTCTCAGGAGAAAATTGGAAAGAACATTGGATACAGAGTCAAAGAGAACTGGATTTAAATCTGGCTTTGACATTTATTAGTTCTCTGACCTTGAACACATCCCCTAACTTTGCTGTTTCTCAAAATTTTACCTACAAAGTAAAAAATGCAACACCTACCAAAAGGAATTCATGAGGATTAATTGAGGGAACATATGTAAGTGTACAATAGTATATGGCATACAGGTGACTGCCCTTTTCCCTAGAATCTGAATATAAACCCAAATTCTATTATAGATTACAGTATAGTGAATTATAATTCATATAAAACTGAAAATATGACATATTTTAGTCATGCCTACAGACTGGATTGGGCTTATCTTTTATTTCTACAGAAAAAAGAAAGGTTTTGCAGAGCAAGTGACTATTACATGTGATTGCAAGAAACTTTCATTTAAAAAAGAAAATTGTTCTTTTCAATTTCTTTCTTAACTTTAGTCAAGATTTGTTTTATATCTTTCTTTTTCTAGGAGATAATAAAATTTTGAATTCTGATTTATATCTATAAAATATGACTTTCATCATATTAAATTCATATTTGTATGATATGTCAGACTTTTGCTTTGCTGTTATTATGGAGTGATTATTTCTGTCATTTGAAACATTTTATTTCTTATTTTCTATTTTCTCTATGCAGTAGTTTTACCTATATAGTATCTGCCACAATTTATTTTCAATTTTTGGGGAGGGGTTTCTTTTTAAACTGGCAGTAACACCTTTTTCAATATAGGAAGGGATTAAAGGTTTAATTGGGGTTTTTTTGTTAAAGGGCCTTCTGTTCTGTTGGAATGCAAGTTCTTTAATTTTTGTTGCCTTTTTGGTGGAAAGGATTGATTTTATGATAATACTTTCTTGTTTATATAGAAAACTTTGATTACTCACTTCTTTCTTTACCTCATCACCAAGGATCCAAAGGAAGCTTGTCCCTTCCACATTACTTCCCTCCTCTGCAAAAGTTATACCTCTTCCTTTCAATTTCCCTGTGGCCAATCATCTGATTAACCTGGCCTCAAATTGCAATATTTCCTATTTTCCATATGACTTTCCTTTTCCTGGAAAATCTCCCTAAACTTTACTTCTGCATTGCTGATGCAGCTGGCTTTGCTGGTGTGAGATGTTCATTTCTTCACTCATGTATAATCTCAAATATAATTTGGAGCTGTAGTATTCTCTCTCTTACCCATGCTGGGCAAAAATTATAGGTGGTTTTATTTGCTTTCTTTGTTGATCTGGATGGTTTTTGGATGATATGTGGAGATATTCAGATTTAAGCAGCTGCCATTATTTCTCAAAAATGTCATATCATGGAAGGTGTGAATTTATATGAAATAAAGAAAATTCTCTTTACAATGTATTAATAGCTAATTTGTCACTTTTTGTCACTCATCAAAAAAGACAAGTGGTGAAGAAAACTTAGTTTTCATAATTTTATTTTAGTATAAATCACATACAATGAACTGTACATATATGGCATATTCAATATGATACATTTTGACATCTACATTCAGGAAGCCTCTCTTTGTAGGATATGGTGATAATGGAGAGTAGTGCAAACTGGAACAGCATCCTCACTCCACAGCATCCTCACTTTGTGCAGTGACATGGTTACCATGGATCCATGCAGTGCAAGGACTCAGTTCTGACATGCACAAATTTCCATTAACTCCCTACCATGCAAATCAAAGGCAGCCTGCACTCATAAGAACATCTGCACAATCAAGATAATGAACCTATTTAAACAACCCTCAAAATTTGTTCATGTGCCTGTGCCCATCCCTCCTTTTTACTCTTCCTTAGGCAGTTCCTGATTTACTTCATTTTACATAGTTTAATTTATATTTTCTAGAATTTTATATAGATTATGTCTTGCAGTGTGTAAACTTTTGGGTCTGGCTTCTTTCTAGCATAGCTATTTTGAGATTCATCCAAGTTGTTGCATGTATCAATAGTTCAATTAGATAAAATAAGCATAAATTCTCCAAATTTGTTCTTCTTTTTCAAAGTAGTATTTTTGCACTCTAGACCTTTTGAAAATCTGTGTAAATTTCTGAATCACATTGACAATTTTTGTACAAAAGGCTGATTAAATTTTAATTGGAATCTGTAGATATTTGGGGGAGGCTTGACATCTTAACATTGAATCTTTTGATCTATTAGCTTGGGTATATCTCTATATTCATTTAGATCTTAACAATTTGTGTTCTTATTAGTTTAGAGGCCTTCTATACCTTTTGTTATATTCATTCCTAAATGTTATATATTTTAATAATATTTTAATTTCTAATTGCTTGTTGCTACATATACAAATACAATTTATATTTGTAGCTTATTTTTTATATTGTAGCTTCCAAACTTCCTAGACAAATTTACTAGTTGTAATATGTTTTGTAGATATTTTTTAATTTTTTGTAATATTTGTAGATTCCTGAGATTTTCTACATAGACAATCATGTCAACTGTAAGCCAAGACAGATTTAATCTTGGCCATCTAATCTATGATTGTATTTATTTCTTCCTACCTTATTGCACTAGCTAAAACCTCCAATGCAATGTTTAGTAGAAGAGGTAAGAAGATATATCTTTTTCTTATTTTTGTTCTTAGAGTCAAAGAATTTAGTTTTTCAGCATTAAAAATGATGCTAGCTGCATCTTTCTCTTTATATGTTATCAGATTAAGAAAGTTTGCTTCTATTACTAGTATCCTGAGAGTTTTACCATAAATGAAGATTCAATTTTGTTAAATCCTTGAGATGATCATATTTATTTTCTTCATTAATCTAGTGATATGATTTTTTAACCAGCCTTGCATTCCTATGATAAATACCACTTAATTATGATACATTATCTTTTATATATTATTGAATTTGATGTGCTTAAAAATTTGCTCAACATCTCTAATCATTAGAGAAATGCAAATCAAAACCACAATGAGATAC